>PVJI01002106.1:0-155253 GCA_004026765.1 Micronycteris hirsuta
TCGGGAAATTCTCCATCATTATGTGTTCAAATAATTTTTCAATTCCTTGGATTTCTTCTCCTTCTGGCAGCCCTATGATCCGTATGTTGGGACATTTACAGATGTCCTGGAGGTTTCTGAGCCCCTCCTCCATTTTTTGAATTCTTGTTTCTTCATTCTTTTCTGGTTGGATGTTTTTTTCTTTCTGCTGGTCCACTCCATTGATTTGAGTCCCAGTTTCCTTCTTATCTCTATTGGTTCCCTGCAGATCTCTCCTCATTTGTTCAAGCAATTTCAATAATTTTTCATCGAATTCTGTGAGCATCCTTATTACAAGGGTTTTAAACTGTGCATCTGATAGGTTGGCTATCTGTTTCTTGGTTGGTTAGCTCTGGAACTTTGATCTGTTTCTTTCTTTGGGCCATTTTTTTTCCCTCTGTGAGCCTGTTACTATAAGGAGGGCAGAGCCTTGGGGTTCACCTGGGCAGGGAAACTCTCGGTCACTGTGTTGTGACGTAGCCTGTGGGGGCGGGACCTGAGAGCACAATGGCGCCTGCTCCACTCTCCGCACCCACACGGCCTCCTGCAAGCAATTTGAGCCCCTCTGCACTGGCTCTGGGGGTCGTTCTGGGGTCTGTGGACGGGCTGCACAGCTCCAGTCCCCTGCGGGTCTCCCCTATGAACTCTCCTGTGAGGCTGGTAGTTCCTCCCGCCGCCGACTCCACCCCCACAGGCGCTCTCACTCTGTGCTGATGGGATGCGCCCTGCTTTCTCTCCCGGTCCGTCTGCCCGCGAATGCGGACCTGCCCGGTCCACCAGTCTCGGCCCCGCTGGGTCCGGATGAGCCAGGCGCTGGCTGCACTTCAGTTGGGCCCCCCGTCTGGGTGTGCTGCAGCCCCGCGGGAACCGCCCCTCCAACCGTGGTCCTGCCGTCTGCTCACCCACTCGCCGCAGGGTCTCCGAGCGCTCTCCCTCCGCCCTGCTCCTCTCGGCTCACCAGACTGGATGAATGTATCTTCTTTAATTCCTTGGTTGTCGGACTTCCTCTCAATACGATTTTCTGTCAGACCTGGCTGTTTTTGGTTGGGTATATTTCTGATTTTTTTCCTTGTTTGGTTGTGCGAGGCGGCACGGCGCATTCACCTATGCTGCCATCTTAGGAAGTCCTAGAAGGACTTTTATTAACCTAATAAGAGGCACCTACCTAACAGCTATAGCTAACATTTAATAGTGAAAGACTGGATGCTTTCCCCACAAGATTAGGAGCAAAGCAAGTATATCTATTCTTACTGCTTCTATTCATTATCACACTGGAAGTCTTAGCTAGCTCATCAAGGCAAGGAAAATAAATGAAAAGCATACTGATTGAAAAAAAAAAAGAATAAAAGTGCTCCTATTTGCAGATGACTTGGTTGTCTGTGTAGAAAGTCCCAAGACCTTTAGCATTGAATAACCGAAACGTTTTAGCTGTTAGTTACATCAACATGTACATATGGCAAAACTCACAGGTTTACATATTTATACTCTGAGTGTTTTACTGTGTATTAACTTAATCTTGAAAAGAGAAAACTTACACACAAAAGTAAAACATAAGAGTATTATCTAATCATGAAAAACCAATGGTCATCATTACAATGAATAGTAAAAATTTAAAGCCAATGGTATTAAAATCTGGAACTAGAAAGGGACGCTGTATCCCAATTCAGAATTGCTTTGAAGATTTAGCTAATTCAATATATAAAAAATTAAAATCAAGTTTTTGACAGGAAGAGAAAAAATATTTTGATTTGCTGGTGTTAAAATTGTACACCTAGAAAACTCCAGAGACTCTATTTGACAATATGAAAATTAATAAAAATAGAGTGAGGTGACTGTATTAACTGGTAATGTACAAATGATAGTGGCTTTTTCTACATAAACAACAATAATCAGAAACGAAAATTTAAAAATCTAAATCTCAATAGCAATAAAAATATAACTTAAAAAGCCACAGAAAACGAATGGGTAAGGCCATAAAACATTATTGAAAATAAGATGAAATATGAACTGAGATGAGCCATAAATCTTGTCGGGAAAATATAATATCATAAAAATATTAATCTTTTCAAAACATACACATTTAATACAATTGCAATAAGAATTCCAATTTTTAAAATTAACTGGTTACTTTATAATTCATGTGGAAGACTAGCTAAGGTACTCTTGAGAGTAAAATGATGACTGCAATTTGCTTTATCATTAAAATTGACCGTATAAAACTTACTGACGTTACAAGTATGATGTTGGCATAATGGTGGGCAGAGCACACAGTCCATGCACAAACCCTAGAACGGATGAGAACCGATTTATGACAGAAGGGTCATTTCAAGTGATGTGTTTATTTAAATATACAATATTGGACTGGGTTGTTCTTTCTTTTACGGAATGCAGTTTTAGGATTCCCAGTCTTCACACACATCCAGGTATATTCTTCAGACTGGGGAGTTTTATCAAGGGCACGTATCTATTTTTCTCGATGGATAGATTTTTTTTTTTGTATACTGAGAACTCATAGTTTTACGTTGCTACTTCTGACTACCGTACTGGGACTGAGAGCAAAAACATTGGCTTTGAACACATATGTGCACATGATGTGTGCACCTGTACATATGTGCCAACCTACTGAGCTTACCCCTAGTTATTACCCCCGTCTCACCTGAACTTTCGGGCTGCTGTGGTGGGGAGGTAAAGGGAAGAGAGTGATGGAGAAAGGAAGGGACTGGGAAGGGAAAAGGGGAGCCCAGGCGTGGACCCCAAAGCAGTGGGCACTCGGTCTAAAGTGAAGAGATAAACAGGATACCGTGATCTCCCTTCATCTGCATTCCACATGTTGATTAAATCCAACAGGACAACCATGACAAAGTGGAAATTTATGAGCATCTGCTTTCTGTACTGAGCTTGTACTGCAGATGGCGTGTTTCATGTATTAAACATGAATAGTCACAAAGCCCTTGACTTTGAAGTTCTGCAGAGCTATGTGAGACACCTTGCTTTCCCCTCGTGGTACCCTTTGTGAGTGAATAGGAGGTTGAAATACAACTTGCCTCTGGTTTTCTTCTTGGTTGGGGGTAATTCCGTTCAGCCCAATTTGATTATTATTATTGTATCGCATCTAATAAGATTCAATCAATTGTAAGTCAGACCATTAGTTTAGGTGCGACTAAAAAATGAAAACAAAAATAAAAATATTGCTAATTACAGTACGACAGTCTTAATGTTTTTGCTCAGTGCATGGGTTGGGCCTACCAGCTTCTTGGTTCTTTGAAATGCCTGTCATCTGTTCTGAGGGATTTGGCAGTTTTTCCTGCCTTCACTTGCATTGTATTGGTGGGTGATAAGCCATTCTTGTGAATTTTTCTCAGTGACAAATGTAGACAATTTATTCCAACACTGCACATTTCTAAAGCAGTTAGTTATTGCTTTGAAAGAAATTTGAGATTGCAATCATTCCTTCAACAACAACTATTTGCTTCATTAATAGAAGACATACATCCCACTGCTCCATTCTCATGTTTTTCTGCAAACACGGTGGCTTTTCTGTTTGCTGCCATATCAGAGTGAAATACTTCTGAAGACATTTTCAATAATGAGCTCAGCGTTTGCAGCTCTGCCAACACATATACTTCGGTTGAAGTGATGATATCGTGAATGGCAGTGGCCAAGTTTATTTATGAAGCTGTGGTGGCGCTAGCTAGCTGGCACAGTGGTTGGGAGATCCATCCTGCTTCCTTTATAATCACTTTAATATTTTTCTTCATGACTTCACATTTGTGTGAAATCATGAAGAAAAAAAGGTATGTTTTAGAACGAATAAGATACAGCTGACCCATTAACAGTGTGGGAGTTTGGAGCGCAGACTCTCTGTGCAGTGGGCAATCTGCATGTAACTTTGGACTCCCCCAAAACTTAGCTGCTGCTAACTGGAAGCCTTACTGATAACACAGCTAGTATGTATTTTAGATGGTATATGTATTGTATACTGTATTATTACAATAAAGTAGAGAAAAATCATATGGGAGTTATATGGAAGTTATTAAGAGAATCATATGGAAGAGAAAATATATTTACAGGACAGCACGATACTAATCAATACCATACGTTTACATCACCTGTTTACAAGATGAATCATGTCTCTCAGTACCCGCAATACGCCAATATTGTCTTATATAATACAAAACACTTTAGGTGTTATATGTATTACTAATACTAGATATAAAAAGGGAAAAGATAATATGAAAAGAAATTCATATTTGTTTACAGGTTTGTTTCATGGTAGCCTGGTGTAATCAATATGATTGTTTCACGGCAGGAAAGAAAGCTCCAGAAAATTGTCCAATATACTTAGCGAAAGAAACCCACATCTAAGGGGGCCCGTGCAGTTCTAACTCTTGTTGTTTGAAGGTCAAGTGCACACATGATCTACCTCCTTTGAACAGTTTTGCTTTTCCTTCACAAGCACGCTTTCCAGCAGCTCTGCCTCCCACAGACAGCCCTGTCACCTGGCCAGGGTGTACCTGCACCGGTGAGACACACCATTGGTTAGGGGACAGCGGTGGCTTGGACAGTCACCTGCCCTCAACAGCGGCATCACTGCCCTGACCATACCTCCCACAGTTACTCACCATCATGGGGTGGGAGTGGGGGGGTAAGGAGTTGTTTTATACATAGAGCACACAGAGCAGAAGGAGACAGAATCCTCCTTGGGGGAGGTTTAAGGAAAGGGGAATTATTGCGAGGCCCTAACAAGTAATTATGCAGGCTTCCAAGGGCTAAAAATACATTCAGCCGGGCTCCTGGACTGGCCAGAGCCTGCTGAGTCAGGACCTGAGGTCTCTACCTCTTTGGCCATAGGCTTCTCTCATTTTAGTTTCATCTGACTCCTGCACATAATAGACAGTAACTGCTTGGAAGACTGTAGCGCTGGCTCACCATGTCGGCAGCATGGGCCCGACTATGCACGACCCAGGGTCTCATCACAGGGTCTGGGTTTTATAACTCACATTCTTCATGGAGAAAACTGCTAGACTCAGCCCGGCCCATGGATGTGCTTCCTCTCATCCTCCCCCAGGCCAGGATCAGATGTCTATCTTTAGTCAACTGTGGCCAGTCTCAGGCCATCCCATCAGTAGGAACTCTGAAGGGGATCACTCCCTACTAACTCCCAACACCCCTGTGCCCCCAAAGATGTGGGCACAGAAGTAACAGCTGGCCCACCCTGAATAGGAGTACTGCAGCTTATTGTCCTCATTAGAACCCTTGAAAGATGCTGCATGGACCTGGATCAATATTTTGTTTGTTCATCTCAAGGAAAAACCCAACTTCCATGAGAGTCTGACTGTGGTGACCAGACCGTGTCTGGCCAGCAGGTTATGACAAAGGAAGAGAAGACAGGACATGGGTCTGATTTTGTTTCTTGTTTTGATGTTGCCGGTTTTTGTTACACACAGTCCTACATCAACCTATCAAGCATAAGATACTTTTCTTACGAACCACAAAGGTACCTAAGGCTGCAGCCCATCCCATGCGTCGGAGCCTCCATTTGGAATTCTGTGATCCCCAAAATGATGAACTGGCAAAGCAAGAGTGGCATGGATGTGGGAGGGGCGGTACTTCAGCAGAATATTTCTCTTTAAGAATTTAACATAGGGTTTTCTTTAAAAAAAAAAAAGCCCATTTTCAGGGTAAGTCGTGTCATAGGCTGCTTGCAGCTTTCACCCAACACTGGCATTGCCTGGAGGCAGATGTCCTCATAGAGGAAATAGGACACCAGCCTCACAGAAGGAAGTCACCTCTATCTGTCATCAACCAATGGCATGACCTTGGTTACCGTCCTGGATGTGTCGCTCTTCTAACACCCTCTCCATAAAGTGTCGGGGGATGTGGGTCACCCGGCTGGCAGGATCCCTGCTGACGGAGAACGCTGCGCTGGGGAAATGTAGATGCTCACACTCTTATCAACGTTATTCAAATGTCTCTTGGCTGAAAGCCCTGCCCGTTACAGGATTTCTGCCGCAAGTGCCCACGTGTTCTCTGCCCGAGGACGGTTTGGTAGCAACGGTACATTTTATTGCTGGCAGCGGCAGAAGGAAGCTGGTGGGCTCTCTTTGGGCCAACAGACCGAACAGAGACCCACGTGTTTCCCACAGACGCTCACTCAGCGAAGTACCAAATTCACTTCAGCTTTTGGACGTTCACCAGCTGGGGCAGCTTGATTGGAAATCCAGAGACAGTCAACCACAAATGTGCCTCCCACACCCCAGCCCTGAGTTGCTGGGTGCAGAGCAAATCTGGCTGTGAGCAGATGCCTCCTTGCTGGGAGGCTGGGAACAAGTTGTCTGAACAAGCTGTGGCTGGGTTCACGAAGGAAGCAGTGACTGCATTCGTCACCAACTATTTCCTCCAGCGGCAGAGAACGCCAGGGTCAGCCCCTTTCTGACTGCGAGAACTTTCTCTGAGGAGATGGAGGTGTGGGTTTGGAGGACACCGTGAGGAGTGAGAAGGGCATCTCACCCGTTCCTACTTGTTTCTCTACACCCGATCTTGTCCACAGGAGGTTTGAGAGCATTTGAGAAATCTGGACCACACAAAAGAACTCAAAGAAAAAATTTAAAAGCATGAAAAAGAGACTTAGAGCCAAGGAAAGTGACAGCGGGAAAAGTAAGAAGGCTGACGGGGCAGCACCAGAGCACAGCGCGACTTCTCTGATGACTTTGTGGCATTGCCAGTCACGACAGTCAGTCTCTCTTCTTTGCGAGAAGGACACCATGCCCCTGGGACTGGCAAGAGTCAGCTCGGGCTTGCACTGGGGTCAGTTCTCCCCTCCTTTCATTTTCAGGCCCCCTGAGCCCACTGGGTAAGTGGGCTGTTCCTCACCACCCAAAGGAAGCTGCCTCCGGTAAACCTCAGGGATCCAAGGCGCAGGGTCAGAGGGTGAGCAAGAGTCAGAAGTCCAGAGTCCTATCTGGGTCCCAATGAGGAGAGAAGCCAGGGGAGCTTGGTCTTAGTCAATCTGCTTCCACCATTTTTTTTTTTTAAAGATTTTATTTATTTATTTTTAGAGAGAGGAGAAGGAAGGGAGAAAGAGCAATGTAGGGTTGCCTCTCACATGGCCCTCACTGGGGACCTGGCCTGCAACCCAGGTATGTGCCCCGACTGGGAATTGAACCGGGAACTTTTGGTTCCCAGCCTGAGCTCAATCCACTGAGCTACACCAGCCGGGCCTTCCACCATTCTTTAAAACAATTTCTTTTTAATTTTAATTTTCAATTACAGTTGACATACAATATTATATTAGTTTCAGGTGTACAACATAGTGATTAGACATTTCTATAACCTGTGTTCCCAGTGTTCTGCAGCACCACACCTGAGTCCCTTCTCTGCCATGGCCATGGCTGCTGGTGTCACAGGACCGGGGAGGGCATGGAGGTGGCCCAGTGAGGCCGAACTCCATGCCATGGTGTCCAATCTTCTGGCGTCTCTGGGACACACTGGAAAAAGAAGAGTTGTCTTGGGCCACACATTAAATACACAAACACTAACAAAAACTGATGAGCAAAAGAAAGATTTTAAGTAAATTTACAATTTTGTGTTGGGCCACATTCATGGCCATCCTGGGCTGCGCGCAGCCTGCGGGCCGCGGGTTGGGCACCCCTGCAAGCATTTAAATGCGACTTTCTAGCTCTGTGGCACTGACCAAACTTGTCAGTTTTCTCAGACTTACTACAGATGAAGTGAACATGACCTGTTCAAGAATACAGATATCTTTAAAGTTAAATAAGCTCATATGCATGACTTGTTTACACAGGCCTGTTGAGTTAGTTGGGTCTGAACCTGAACACAGAAACTCCTGGTTGCTTGAAAGTTCGCATCTAGGTACCGGAAGGAGAGACAGACTAGGGGACCATCTAGTTAGTGGTTGGGGTCGGGGAGGCAGGGCTCTTTTGCTTATTTTGGGCAGATTTCCTAACTTCTTTCAGCCTCAGTTTTATCTTCTGGAAAATGGGAACAATCTTAGTTATATCCTTTATGACTTTTGTGGGGGTGAATTGGCCCAGGGTCTGGAACTCTGACGGGCATGGGAGCTGCTCAGGGAACATAAGCTGTTGCTGCTACTTTAACTGACATTAATAGGAGAGTTGGGTTGACTCCCAGGAAGTCCCTAGTTCTCCGTGGTGCAAGAGGACGCTGTGTTTTCCCTTCCCACGCAGAGACAGGGCAGTGTTTTAGGAAGAGGTCATAGAAAGTCATGTTCTCAGAGACCTGGTGGGAGTTTTTGTTGGAAACTTCTAACAGTCGTCACATTCCACTGTCGCTCATTCAGGAGACAGTTGTGGACGAGGAAGAGTGATAAAGAAGAAAATGTCTCTCTGACGAGTTCTCCCTGTGTCCTGGCCAGCTCTCTTGTCATCTGCTCCTGGCGGCGACGGGACACAGGCGTTTCCGCAGAGCAGAATGACAGCTGATGTGGAGGTGACCAAGGACAAGGTAAGGGCAGGACACCCTTTCTGAAGATGAATGGAATGTGCAAACATAGCAATTGTTCTGCCGTGGAGGCTAAATCAGAGAAAACCTGGATTATCCTGTATTGAAAGTGGAAGAGATTTAGGGAAATGCGTTAAGAAAGAGATAAGGCTGATTTATAATTAAATTTTTCCCTCTAAGATGCTTAGTTTGAGCATACTTAGAGGGAGTTATTCTGTTAAGTAGGTTAAATAGTTTCCCTAGAATCTCATTTACACTCACGGTGTTCAGCAAACTGCTTCTTCACGGAAAGGCATTTGCTGGATTCTGTGGGGATGAAAAAGCCACCACCCTGCCCTCTAGGTAACTTCTTGGGCCACGTTTCAATTATCCTCAGTAGGCTCAAAATTGGCATTACTTGGTCACTCTGCTTTTCAAGACAATGGGACAACAGGGACCTCTTCCTGTCTCTACTAGTAAAACCAGGTTGGTTTGAGCTTGCACAAATCAGAAAGGGAAGGAAAATGAGCAGACTGTGTGTGTGTTGTGCGTGAGAGTGAGTGTGTGTGAGTGTGTATGTGTGTATGTGTGAATGTGTGAAAATGATTGTGGTTCACTACCACATACGGGGTCTGGCATGCAGTTGGCACTGAGTGAACGTCTGCTGAGTGACCGGACACTGAGCATGGACAGGGAGTTCTGTCCCCAGGGACAAGCGCTGTTCCCTGAGAGGTGTTTTCGGTGACAGAGGGTCTGCAGGGAGTGGCATAGAAGAGGTTGTATTTAGGAAGCAGCTGAGCTCACCTAGCGGTTCAGACACGAGGGACTCAGTGAAGATCCTGCGGCCAAGGAAGAAAGAAGTTTTGGAGTGCAACCACCCTGACTGGGGATCCTGGTTTTGTCACTTAAGAGCTGTGTGACCTGGTTACCTGGTCTTTCTGAGCCCCAGGTTGCTCCTCTGTCGGGTACAGGTGGAAATGCTGTGTGCAGGGCACAAAGTGTAACAGGGTTTTTTCCTAGTACCTCCGAGGCAGACCCTCTTGTGTGGTTGGTCCACCTCCAATGTCAGCTGCAGCTAGAGAGGGCCCAGGTTCATCTTCCACTGACAACATCCTACGCAAGGGTCCAAGTCTCTTTACCCAGGGGCCCTCTTCCAGGCAACTAGAACAACGGCCCGCACATGGCCTGGAAGTGGCCCAGCGTGTTAGCCCACTGCCTTTGGTTGACACGTCTGGGAAAACTCTAAGTAGGTCTTGGTGGGCTTGGACCCCATAGAGCAGTGACCTCAGTAAACAACCTGATGTCGGATTGTTCTCTTTTTCTCTCGCCTTCACCCCGTTTCCTCATTTCTGCCCCCTGCAGTCACCTAACTAAACTCTCTGCATTCACGGCCTCACCCCAGGCTCTGTTCGTAGGGGAACCCACTTCAGACAGCCTCATAAAGTTGAGGGGTGTGCACTGTACAAGGGCAGAGCCTCTGTAAATTCCTCCTGGAAAGCAGGTTGGCAAGGTGTGTGCCTTCCTGGTGGAGGCCTTTCTTACAGGCAAGAGTCTCCAAAGGACAGCAGATCCCAGGCTCTGCTTGGCTTGGGTGGGGAGGGGTAGGGCCAGGAGCCTGCTGAGGGGGCAGAAGCAGCCTCCACGTGTTTTCAAGCTGGCCCCACTGCCTGTAAGGAGGGGCCCGGTCATGCTCCTAGATGAATAAATGTTTACAAAGGGCTCTCTGTTTCTTAGGCAGCTGAAGCCTGGGGTTTGTGGGTGGTTTAAGTGGAGCAAGGTGGAGAAGGAGGGGTGGTGGCAGGTGCCACGTGGAAAAGTCTCAAATTCCACAAGGTCAAAACTAAAGGTTCAACTCCCCACCTGCTCTGGAGCCCGAGTTAGGGAAGGAAAGCACTATTTATCCTGGCTCATGATATGAAGTCATCCTAGGCTCCTTCCCCTCCTCACTCCCACCTCATCCACTCTGTCACCGGCACCCCCCACTTCCACTTCCTGAAGCCTGCTAGGTCCCACCCACTTCTCTCTGTCTCTCATCCCATTGCAACAGCTTCCTGTCTGTCTCCTCAATACGTGGTCCCCGCATAATAGTCTCCACGCACAGAAACGTGAGTTATTTTAAAGAAACCACTCCCCTACTTAGGGTCTTCCATAATTCCCCAGTGCTCTCGGAATTCTGATCTGCACCATCAGTCTTGCCTCCTTCCCAGGCAGGATATAGTCCCTCTTCCTTGACTCAAGAGTTCCAGGACCAGAGATAATATCCCTTTCTAGTCAAACATTGTCATAGAAACCAGGTGTCTCTCTTCAGGTCACAAGAAAGAGCTTCATTCGAATGCTTACTCTAGCCAAGGCACTGGCACATACCTTATCATCACGACCCTGAACTTCAGGTACTTCTACCATTCCCATTCTACAGGAGGAGATGCACGGGAAGTTAAATAATGTCAGCAGATTCATTCAGAGTAAACAAACCAGCCAGCCCAACTTCAGAGGGGAACTAGGTCTTCCCTCCTGTGTCCTGGACCGACCCTCCCATGGTCTGGCCATGAGCACATATTTGACAGACATGTTAACCCATTTGTTTCTTGGGGCGACCCTGGGAAGCAGGGACATCAGGGAATGTTACCCTTACTTTGCAGATGGGGAAACTGAACTGGAGAGGCCCCATCCTCCAAGTACCAACCACGAGGACAGTGACAGCTATTCTCCATGGGTGTCTAACACAGGCTCCAGAGCAGGCTGGCCTTGCTGGGGAAGCCATCCCCATGGGTGGTGTGTGCGATGGCTTCGTTACTCATCTAAGAGAGGAGTCTGGCCACATTCCAGGGGGCTCTCCAGGGGCACAAGATGGGGACAGGAAGACTCAGAACCCACCGTTCTCACGGTCACGTGTGACCTGGTGGTTCAGGAGGGAGTGAAATAATCAGGGGCTGAGCAGCCATATTGACAGTACCACCCATATGGGCGCTGACACCACCCTAATGGTCCTCACCCGCTGGGTGGTCGTTCTCATGCCGGATTTGGGTTCTCTGTGCTCCTCTGTTCACAGCCAGTGCAGCCTGGGGTCTCGCCACCCGCACGCTGTGCTGCGGTGGCCATTGGGTTCCCTTTTCCCTGGGGAACTTCAATAGCAGAGGTTCCCCCAGTGTTCATTCTCAGGATCCCTTCACACTCTTACAAGTCCTGAGGACCCCAAAAAGAGGTCGTTTATATGGGCTATCTCTATCAATATTTACCATATTGGAAAGTAATTGCAAGACATTGAAAATACGTATGTACAATTTCATTTAAAAACAATAACAAACCCACTATATGTTGATCTAAATAATACATTTTTATAACAAATAGCTATATTTTACAACACAAAAATAATACATCACTAAGAGGATTGGCCTTTTTGCATTTATGAACCTCTGTCGGGGCTGGGGTGCAGAGCGTGGCCACTGAGGTCATGCATTTACAGGCCTCCCACAGCAAGCGCTTCAGACCCCTTACTTCCTCAGTATTTTTATTACATTTAGATACGTTTTAATGGCCTTCTTGGACTGCTTACTACCAGCATCTATACTGTACTTCCAGTTAATTGTCAACTCTGCTGTTCCTGCGGGCTCACAGATTCACTTCCCAAAATGTGCTTTGGCCCACTGTAATGAACACTGTGACCTTCTGACATGAGAAAAGGAAGCCTGTGGGACAGGGACAGATGCATTGTCAACTGAGCGCAGTGGGTGGCTGCCCGAGCCAGGCCCGAGGGGCAGCATTGTCTGCGGCAAGGTCAAGAGTCAGAGCATCTAAGAGCGCGCCCCACCCCCCGCCCTGCCCCAAGGGTAATCACAGGCAAGAAAGAGAAAGGGAGGCAATCCATACATTGGGAGTAATTTTTATGTGTCAGGAACGCATGAAGATACCAAATGACAATATAAGTGTTGCGGCCTTCGGAATGTGCTTTGAGAAAGACTCTCCTGAGCCGAACTCCATTAGCCCGAGAGGGTCCCTCAGGCACCAACCTCTGGACTGGGAGATCAGCCCTGGGTCAGGAGGGTCTGTGCCACTGAGCTGTCCTCCAGAGCCACCTGACTGACCCGGCGGCTGTGTCCCTTGCCTCCTGCCATTGCTCTTCCCCCACTGAGCTCCCTAAACACACACGCATTTTCTCAGTCATCTCTTAAAAATGATTTTAAAATTTTAATTTTTAATTGTAGTAAATGCACATACTAGGGTGCCGGGCAGTGCGCAGTGGCATGAAGCACAATCACATCGTGAGCGACCATCCCCACCCTCCGTCTCCAGATCTCTCTTCATCTCGCAAAACTGAGTCTCTGAACCCGTGGGACAGGGACTGCCTCTTTCCTCCCCCCTCCCGCTCCTAGAAACCTCCATTCGACTTTCTGTCTCTACGATTTCTATTGCTCTAGTCACCTCATCTACGTGGAATCATATAGCATTTGTCTTTTTGTGACTGGCTTATTCTACTTAGTATAATGTCAGAATCTTCTTCTTTTACAAGACTATAACTACACCACCCCATTCACCCAGTCATCTCCCGATGGACACTTGGGTTGCTTCCTCCTTTTGGCCATTGTGAATGATGTTGCTGTGAACACAGGTGGACACATATCTCTCGGAGACTCTGCTGTTAATTCTTTTGGGTCTGTACTCAGAAGTGGAGTTGTTGTATCATATGGTAATTCTATTTTTTTAAAATTTTTTTTAAACAGTTCTTTTTTTTTAAAGATTTTATTTATTTATTTTAGAGAGAGAAGAGAGGGAGGAAGAGCAATGTATGGTTGCCTCTCACATGGCCCTCACTGGGGACCTGGCCCGCAACCCAGGCATGTGCCCCGACTGGGAATTGAACCGGGACCCTCTGGTTCCCAGCCCGCGCTCAATCCACTGAGCTACACCAGCCGGGCGGTAATTCTATTTTTAATGTTTTGAGGCACCACCATACTGTTTTCCATGGTGGCTGCGCTATTTCACATTCCCACCAATAGTGCCCAATGGTTCTAATTTCCCTCCATCCTCGCCAACACTTATTACTTTCTGTTTTGTCTTTTAAAAAACAGGAACCATCCTAATGGGTTCTCACTCACCTTTTTATCCTCCACAATAGCACACAATGCAATTCCTGGCCCAAGGGGTGACCATAATGAGTGGCTTTTAAAAGGAGTGTCCTTTTGTTTCAATAACATATGGAACCAGTTCTCCCTCTGATCAGACTGCTCACCCTCGCCAAAGCCATCTTTGTCAATGCACTGTGGTGACCAATATGAGGGGCAAGAGACCCTTGTGCCTGGATGTTAGGTCAGAGTCGCTCAAGAAACCGGACAGACGCAGCAAGCTAAGGAGCAGGGTTTACTAGTGGTGAATAAGGGGGGAAAGTGGTGCCAATCTAGGCAGGTTGGGACTTGCGAGGGAAAGGGGAGAAAGTGGAGCCAACCAAGGGAGGTTAAGACTCGCTGGGTTGCTCTTAGGGCAGGGTTTTTAATCGCAAAAACCCACAAAGGGTAACTGGTTGGGGTGTGAGAGTCTGATGGGCTAGAGCTGGTTGCTGGGCGCCGTTTCTGCTAACTGTTGTTCTTGCTACATCTCTTCAGGCTCAAGTTAAAGCTGCATCCTGTTATGCCGGATAGGTCGACCTCAGACCCCAGTCTTAGCTGGGCATCTGTTTGTTTTGGGTAGGGTCAGCAGGCAGTTTCCCATGGTACAGTTTCCTGCGTGGGGATTTTCCATTCCTCCTAGGCCTGCCTAGGTCTCTCACTGAAGCCGGTGTCTCTGGCACATCCTGTCCGCACATGGGAAGATTCGACATTGTAAAGATGTCGGTCTTTCTCAAACAATCTGTAAATCATGTTGCAACTGGATATCACAACATAAAATTTATCTAAAAAATAAGCTTATGAGAATAGACAAAAAAATCCTGGACAGGAAGACTAGCGGGGTGCAGGGAGACTATATTTTGCAGTTACTTGAACATGTTAGCACTGTGTGCAACTGACGTGCGCGTTTGGCCGGGACCTGGAGGGCTGCTCCCGGCTTGGTGAGCTTGGAGCAATGCAGAGATTTCTGTCCAGCTCCCCTTCCGCGCTGTGGCCTCAGGTTTAGCATCACAATTGCGAATCCCAGCTCTGCTCTCAGCATTGCCTTCAGGGCAACCTTGCTCCTTCAGTTTCCTTACCACTCACTGCTCCCCACTGTGGTTCTGGTTCATAGTTTGCTACTCTTTCTTTAGGAGACGGTGGGTTCCTTGGAGATTTCTCCTCCTCCTTGCAAGTACAACAGTCGAGAAAATAAATTGCCTTTAAGATCTAGGTGTTCTGGAATGAATGGGGGTGATCTGCAAAATATCTATGATATCATTGTGCTGAAAATAGATTCATGTAAGGAATTCAGAGAACTTAGTGAAACCATGGAAGATAGACCCAATGGCTGGGCAGGGGCAGTGCCCTGGTCAGACCTCAAGCTCCTCAGTGCCCAGCAAATTCTCCTTTTCAGATGCTAAGATGTAGAATTGCCTCTGTCCAGTGGTTTGTGACTTGACAATCAGTGTTTTGTGGTTTGGGAGGTCAACTCAGTCTTTGGACCAACTAGGACACTGGGGTGGCCTCCTGCCTTCATCCCATCACTGTCCCCTGTCTCTCTTTTTACTGCCTGGCCAACCTGCTCTTCTGACAGTATTTTTTCAAGAAAGGCTCCTTCTAGGCAAGCTGTAATTACTATGTCGTGCTTACTGAAAGCCAGATTTTTCTCCCCCTGCCAGCTTTATTGAGATATAACTTCCATATAACATTGTATAAGTTTAAGGTGCACCATGTGTTATGAAATCCGAGTACTTTTAATCCAAGGTCACCTCCACCCTCAGGCTCCTATGGCCATTGACAGTGGGCCACTCAGGCACGTGGGGGAATCCCAAGACCCGTCCCTCCCCTGGAGCCAGTTGTGATTCAGCTGAACCTGGGCTGAGGATCACGGCAGCCGGATGCTGGTCCAGCTCATCCTGCAAATATCACCTTTCAGCTTTTCAGGAAGTCTACCACCCTGCCTGGATTTCAGAGCGCCTGAAGGATCACTTCATCAGGCAGTGATTAAAAAGAGATATTGTGAAGATTAAGTGGCTAATTAAAAAATGTTATTCAAAAAGCAGTAGGAGCAGCAGACTCAAAATGCTACTGAACACCTCAGATACACAGAGCTTGGTGGTAGCACCATGGGACAGCTGTACAATCAGCCCAGGTGAAGAGACAGCATTCATGAATGAAACCTAAAAAACTGTGCAAGGAAGTGCCTGAAAATGTGTATGGCTGGGGTTGCCTTTCTTATGTGGGGCCCATGGAAAAAGTTCCTCAAAATACTTCCTGTGAGGAGTTCTGTGTTTAAATGCATCCAGAGAATTCTCTCTCATATTCCCTCCCTTGGGAGTTCATAATGGATATTGATTTATTTAAAATTTTGCTGAATTCTGCAGCAGATAATCCACAGAAGCCATGATTTCCCACATGGACTTGGCCACAGAGCTTATTTTCAGTACCACTTACTGACATGGAGAGGAACCCGTTTTGGGAAGGCAGATCTGGACCTTTATGCTTTGGAAGGACTATCAGCGTATGAAATTTCTGCAAAAAATGACAGCATGCTCTCACAGCCCAGCGAAAGACATGAGCGAGTGGGGAGTGTCCACCCATGAGCGGGAAGAGAAGGAGCTGGAGCAGAGCAGGCTCGCAGATAAGTTCAGAGAGGAAGGCGTTGCTGCCTGGAGAGGCTTAAACACCAGGCTAAGGGCTGGACTTACAGGAGGAAGCTGTGTGTCTGTCCTCAATGGGCCCCCTCCCAAGAGGTTGCCCATGACCCTTAGTGAGCTCACCGGAGTCCCACTGAGGTCTCCATTTCCTGGTTATCAAGCTGGGTCTGTGTTGTTTCCAGTCTTCGCTTGGACCAGTGGTCCTCAGACTTCAGCAAGCATTGGCGTAACCTGGAGAGCTGGCTGCTGGGCTCTGCCCAGTGTTTCTGATTCAGGAGGTCTCAGGAGGGGCCTGAGGATGTGCATTTCTGGTAAGGTGGTGCTGATGCTGACGGTCTGGGGCCCACCCTTCAGGACTGCTCTGATCCTCTGCCCGCCAACAGTTTCTGCCCCGTGGACACGCAGAGGACACACACGATGCAGGTATTTTAAATAGAACTTGAGAAACATGGCTCTAGCCAGCAACCTTAATTCATCGGGGTCAAGGTTTCCCCACAGAAACAGTTAAGTGGCTTGGTGCTTGGGCCAGGTCAGAGCCTGCAAACCCAAATTCTAGAAGTGTCAGGTGGGCAATGAAGATGAGCGAAGCCACCTGGAGAGCCCAGCTCCTGTCAACCGGTGCCACGCCAGGGTGTGGGGCTGACATTGTCAAGTAAGTGTCATTGTCACCTTTCTAAAGGTGAAGAAACAATCTCAGAGAGGGTAGATAATGAGTTCAAGGTCCCAGATTCTGATTTAAGGGCTTTAGTTCCCAAACCTAAGTTCATTCCCCTTAGATTGTCCTGTCTAAGACCATGCAACATTGTCTGTGAGTGCGTCTCACCACCAGGTCGTGGCACAGGCATCTGTGAAGGGTCTGCGGGCTGGGGAGGAGTGACAGGATATGCAGAGCCCACCCAGGAATCTGGAAAATGCACATTTGCGATTGTCATTGCTATTCTGAGGCAGAGCCACATGCATAGGACAAGCTCAGACGGAGCATGCCCGGGGTTCGCTGCCCTGCTCTCCCAGGTGCCGTCCCCCTGCTTCTCCATCACCAACTTTTCACCTAGGAGCTCACCCAGCCTTAATTGCAGACAGAAATGCAGCCTCTTGTCTGAGTCACAGGATGACAATAAACTGAGATAAATGAGCGCTGGGCTTGCATGAGCTTGGGCTTCTTCTGCTAATGAAGCCAGTGCAAGCTGGAAATTTGCAGCCAGTGTCTAGAGATGGCCCCTGTGATTGCCTGGATGTCGCACAGGGGGACAGGCTGCCGCCTTTTATATTCACGGCAGCTATGAGCTCTCACGGGTCTATTTCGGATTCCTCATCAGTTCTTCTTAAACTCTGACATTACAGTAACAGTCACACCAAATAGCTTGCATGTCACATCGTGCAGAATAGAAGGAAGCAGTAGAGAGTAGCCCCCGCACCCAGAAAGGCATAAAAACGCAGGTACTATACTAACCGTCTCCCAGAGCAGTGCCTTCTTCTCCTTCCCCCTCTCTCTCCTCCAGCAATCACGTCGCTTCTGGTGCTGCTGTTCTCCACCTTTCCTTCACTCCGACGGACAGCCTCAAGCTCAGAACTTCTTTATAGATGCGGGAAAAAACCCACAAAAACAGGCAACTGGAAAGTGTTTGTGTACCTTCTTTCTTTTTCTTTTCTTTTTTTTTCAGAGAGGGGGAAGGGAGAGAGAAAGAGAGGGAGAGAAACATCAATGTGAGAGAGAAACATCAGTTGGTTGCCTCTTGTATGCACCCCAACCTCCCGCCGTCCCCACCATGGGGACCGAACCCACAACCCAGGCATGGGCCCTGACCGGGAGTAGAACTGGCAGCTTCTCGCTTTGCAGGATGGTGCCCAAAAAACTGAGCCACACCGGCCAGGGCTGTCTATCTTCTTTCAGATTCTGAGTTCGACACGAAGTTCCCAGTGAGCATCAGCCCCACTCCCAAGCGGGAAATGGACTGCTGACCGTAAGATCAGCACCAATGACTTTAGGCAACTTAAATGAGTCACCAAGGACTAAAATTGTCACCGCTCTGCAGCCACTCATTCACCCAGTATCCTTGCTGAGAAGATGAGCGAGATGACCCATAAGTAGCTCAGAGGCTGAACCACAGCTGAAGACCCATGTGATACACGCTTCGGAGAGGCTCCTATTGGGGCCCAGGGCAGGCCACCCCCAAATGTCCCACAATAGCGTTTTGATTAATTTGAATTGAAGTTATGTGACAAGCAGCAGGTGAAAGAAGAACCTGCTGACTCCCCTTGTATCCTTGAATGCAGGAAAGAAATCTCCCCCTTGAAACGTGCCCTCTTTGCTCCAGGGGTGCCTAAGAGACGCTCCCTTATTGCTAGAGCTAATGTGTCTACGGCCAAAACGCTTACGTACAAAGTTTGCTCTCCTTCGCCATTTTACCGCCCAAGCCCAAGCTTTGCTCAGGTGCCACACTAATGCACACCCAAACCTGAGTGTCTTGGTCCCGTCAATTCTTCACAGATGCATGTTTCTTTTGTTTAAAAAGTATAAAAACCTGGCTGGTTTGTCATTTTTGAGAACCTCACTTATAATGTCCTGCACACGTGTATTAAATTGGTTTTTCGTCTGTCAATCTGGTCTTGTGCCAATTGCATTATTTTTCCAGCCATAAAAACTCAAGAAAAGCAGAGGAGGGAACTCTGCTCCCAACCAGCACTCTAAAAGTACTGACCAACTCCAATTCAGGGAAGCAGGATGACCTCTCAGGTGACTTTCGCTGGGGCGACAAGCTAAGACATAAGGAGTGTGTGCTTTGACTGACCTAGACTTAAATTGAATTTTGCCACTCACTCCCTGCATGAAGATGGACAAGCTACTTAACTTTGCTGAGCAGGAGTTCCCTTAAATGTAAACTGGAGATAATATTTATATCTCTGTTTTTACATGAAGAGCTCAGTGTGTTTCCCAACGCAGGGGAAACACGAATAAACCCAACACAAGGCGAGTGCTCGAGGGCTGGGAGCTACTCCTGATGCCGCTGTGTAGGACGAGAGTCAAAGAATGCTTCCCGGGAAGGTGATTCAGAAGCAGGGGCAAAACGAATGCAGACACATTGAATCTTTTCTAGAAATTTGCTTCCTTGTACATCTCTGCTCCTCCAATGTTTGCGGCGTGGTGCCCTGCAAGGTCTTAACTGTCCTCTTGGAGCGCCCTTTCTGGCTCTGCTTAGCAGCCACCATTTTAAACAGCCATATTGACTTTTCCTTCCCTTTACCAGCAAAATCCTCCAGGCTCTGTTGACAGAGCAAAGCACACGCTCTGCTCTCTCAAGTGTGCCTCAGATGCAGGGCACTGCGTCAGCCCTTCGTGCTGGGTTTGCGGAGAAAGCAACTCGAGGGTGCTGAGGACACATGCAGGTTACCTGGCCATTCCTGGCCAGTGTGGGCAAGTCAGGGACAGATGTGCTCGACTCGGGGTCAGGACTTGAGGAGGTGTGTATGCTCTTCTTTTTTAAATGTAAATGAAGGGAATCAGATAAAACTCCAGAGCTCTGGTTCACTTGTCTTTTCCCTTCACACGTGCCTTATGTTTCACACACTCACTCTGGTGGCTGCTGCCAGCTCTTGCCAAGACATTGCCCAGGACACTAGATGCCAACTCTGCCCTTCACCTCTGGTGCATGACTCAACCAGAGCCCGGATGTGGAGAGGGGGAAACATGGCCCAGCAACATATTGTGAGGACTGAGCCCCGTGGTCTGGCCTGATGTTTCCCTCTGTGTGTTTGCTAGACACACCTGCGCATTGGAGACTGTCCAGTCGGAGGGATGGACAGAAAGAGGCCACCCTCCAGTGTCCTGACAGCCTCCCACGGTTCTCAGCCGGAGGCTCTGTGGTCAGCAGCCCCGGGGCAGCTCAGCGTGGCTACTGTTCAGTCCTGAGGCAGAGGAGGGGAGGCAGGGAATGGGATGACACAGGAAATGAAGTATGTGGCAGGGAGATCCTTTGCTGGCCTTTCCTTGCAAGGACATGGAAGTTAGGAGAACCTTGGAGACAGCAAATTCCTTATACTGTGGGAGCCGTCACAAGCTCTGGATTTCTTTCCCTCCCTCTTTCTGTTTCTTTCACAAACCTTTTTTTTTTTTTTTTTTTTTTAGCATGTCCCATGTTCTAGTCACTGTTTTTGGTGTTGGAGATTCAGTGGTGAAAAGACAGAACTCTTAACTCAGTCCAGCGGCGGAGAAGACAGGAAACAATCATTTCCCCCTAGGGAGTTAAGTGCTATCCCATAGGCTGGGTTCCTGGGTGCTGTGGGAGTACATAGGTGGGCACCCAGTGGGCTGCTAGTGGTGGAGGGGTGGATTCGGGAAAGATTTTTTGAATGAGATAAAGTCTTAAAGTGCAAGTAAATATTAGCCACACAGAAAAGATGGCAGGTCTTCCAGGTCCTGTTCCAGGTCCTAGTCCAGGTGATGGGGATAGAGTAGGAAATGAAGTGGACAACTTCTGTTTCCTAAAAGATCTTATTTTTAGTGGGGGAAGATAGAAAATAAACAACAGTCCTCTCTTTCTATGTCTATCTGTTTATATCTCTCTCTGTCTATATGTAATATAGATATAAATAGAGAAGTATTTCACACACACAGGTAATAGGGATAGTTAATATAAAAACAGAACAATTCTAAATTTGTACTGTCCAGTGTGGCAGCCACAGTCTTAGGTGGCAATTTAAATATACATTTACATTAATTAAAATAAAATAATTTTAATTCCCTAGTCTCACTAGCTATTTCAATAGTTTAAAAGCCATATGTGGCTAGTGGCTACCCCATTGGACGGTGCGGTTATAAAACATTGCTCTCATCTCGGGAAGTTCTCCTGAGTGACACTGATCCAGCGTAGTGGTTTGCTTGGCTCGCTCCATTCCCCTTTATAACAAGTCTCCAGCTGTTGTTAGGGTGCTCTAGAGGAACAGAACCAATGGGATTTACGTGGACGTGAAGAGACTTATTGTAAGGAATGGGCACAGGTGGTATGGAGACTGACGAGTGCTAAGGTCTGCAGGGTGAGTCGACAAGCTGGATGTCCAAGAGAGCCGATGGTATAGTTTTAGCTCAGAGGCTGGTGGGCTGGATGCCCAGGAAGTTTTCATACAAATTGAAAGGCAGAAAAAAAGAAAAAGTCCCAGACTGAAGACAGCCAGGCAAGAGGAATCCTCTCTGAGCTGGGGGAGAGTCAGCCTTTTTGTCTATTCAGGCCATCAACTGATTGGACGAGGCCCACCCACAGTATGAAGGGCAATCTGCTTTACTCAGTCCACTGATGTTAATCTTGTCCAAGAGCACCCTCACAGAAGCATCCAGAATAATATTTGACCAAACATCTGAGAACCCCATAGTGTAGTCAAGTTGATGATAAAATTATATTTTATCATCCCGTCATCCCGAACTTAACTCACATTACCAGTAGTGACTGTGAGATTCTGAAGCACTGTCAACAGTCCGGCTACTAACACATCACCTCTGATTTTAGTTCACTTCCAAGGAAATAAATCCTGAAGTCAGAGGGAGGAAGCGGCTTCCACTTGTACTCTAGCACATAAAGTTTTAGACCATGTCCTTGGGACAAGATAGAGCATGGCTTACTGAAAAGAGCTTGGATTTATGGTTATGTGACCTGGGTTCAAATCACAGCCCTGACACTGACTAGCTCTATCACCGTGAGCAAGTGACTGAACAACCCTTTCATTGTCCTTTAAAAAACAAATGAGATAATACAGAAGAATGTCTAAGCGGTGGTGGATCATGCCAGCATCTCTATAACGTGCCTTTGAGATGGGAGACCATTTCACTATGCGACCAGCGGGCATAGGGTGTATTCTTGTCATTTTAATTTACCTCTAGCATAGCTGCTACATGGTAGACACTGAAGAAATATTGAATGAGTAAATGTATACATGAATTTGGGGCTGAAACACTTGTGAGCTTTTAAAAAACAGATACAAAATTTTGTCTTACTATGTTTATTACAATGCTGTGTTCACATATTGAACTTCAATGATAGATTATCAATACTTGAAATTCAAAAGAGAAGAGTTTGTTCATAAGCGATTCAAGTCTGAGATATTGGCTACTTTATAAGAAGGTGAAACTATTAGATATTCATTTTTCATGTCACTCCTCTTAGTGTGTCAGAGATTAAAATCACATTTAATAGCTTTCTGTTATGTTCACACCACCCAGCCACCTCTTCAGTTTAATAATTCGCCCACTGCTGAAGTCATTATGTCTCACTTGAAAAATTCGGTTTCACTCAGAGAGAGCACGTTGGTCTATTTTCCTCTCTTCAACATCACCTATAAAATAATTTCTGATTTTCTATTTTTCATCATAATGTGACCTTTCCCTGTAATGAATAAAAATGTGTTCATCAACTAATCTCAGTGAATTTTCTTTCTGAAAACGAATGCCATGACTCTGTGGAGAGACTTCCTCATTATATTAACAAAAGAGAAAAGGCTGAGTCACCAGTGGCTTATGATTCATTGACTTATAAGGACAATGAGTCAGTGGGGCCTCAGCTGGAGATTGTCAATATGACAAGGGAGCCAGGTGGAGCTCTGCTTCTGAAACTGCCAACATGGAACAAGAGAGCAGGTCTAGGAACAGCACCAGAGCAAGGAGGCTCTGTGGGTTAAGGAGGTAGTTGAACTTCCAGACAGCTGCCAAAGAAGGCAAGAAGGCTTCCGCAGGAAAGACCAAAAGGCTCAGGAGGAGGCATGTAAAATTTGACAGGGACAGAAAGGCCACGAATCAGTCACATGTGGCCTTGTTTCTGAAGTCTGGAAATCAAAGTAGCTCTAGTCCTGGGAAAAGATGGCAATGGTGCAATTAGTCCTTTTCAACAAAGTGCTCAGTAAAAATGGAAACACCCATTCCTAAGGAACTGAAAGTCAAGAAATACAATTGAGTTAAAAAAAGCTTAGAGGGGCAGAAACCATTTAGTAAGCACCTACTGTGTGGGGTACCACATATATCGTTGTATTTAATCGTCAACACTCTCGAGGACTGCGGTGAAGCCTATGGGCTGGGCAGGATATGATGCCACCCCACTGAATGATGGTGCTCAGGAAAGGGCCATATTACTGTACAAACAGGGGACCTGCTTCTGAGTAGGAAGGAATTCTTCTTGTCATCTTCCATATGCAGCTAGTGGGAGTAAAATTGGGCACCACTTTCTTGGAGCAAAATCCAGCAATATTATGCAAATTTTCAAAAATATCCTTCCAGGAGATTTTATAGACACTTCCCTGGCTGGGATTTCTCTTGCCCTCCCTGTGTCCCAGAGCCCTTTGTTTTGACCTCCCGTTTGTGTTAAAGTCTTAATTCTTCTACAAGGTTGTAAACTCTTTGAGGGCTTACAGAACTCATCTCTCACGTTCCCTTATGTAAACAAAAACACACATTCTTTCAGACTATCAGAGCTCTCTTTCTCTCCTGGCTCCTGTTCTGTTGAATGTAAACTTGCTCAAGTCTATTTGGCTTTCAAGACAGCCTTTGAATCTCAGCTGCTGTCTTCTTATTGGCCTCAGAACCATCCCTACTCAACAGAGTGGCCTTGTGCCTCCAGTCTCCCTCTCATGGCACATGTCGACTCTTAGACTCACTGCACCTGGTCTTTGTTCCCAGTGATGTCACCTTTGTGCCAGGTACTTTCATATCGTTGGTATCTGTTTCTTAGACTTTTGCACATCCTTGATTTTTACCCTACTTGATTCATTTTAGGAATGACAGTTTTATACAGTGGAGAACTCAGTTTTGCTTAGTGAGTCAATCCCCAACCTGTGTTCTTTTAATAGATGAGTTATAGCAATTAGATTTTTTAAAATAGGATTGATTTGTTTGGTATATTCTCAACTCCGTCATCTGATTTTATGTTATACTTACTTTATGTGCTATGCCATATTTCTTTGTGACTCATT
Source organism: Micronycteris hirsuta (assembly GCA_004026765.1). Taxonomy (NCBI): domain Eukaryota; kingdom Metazoa; phylum Chordata; class Mammalia; order Chiroptera; family Phyllostomidae; genus Micronycteris; species Micronycteris hirsuta. The sequence continues at coordinate 24,164 of PVJI01002106.1, forward strand.
TTCTCTATTTGTTTTTTTATTCCTTGAGGTTATTTAGCAACGTTTGTGTTTTTGTTCTAGTCATTACTTTTATACAAATGCCTTTTTATAATGTTCTAAGTCCCTTTCCTTAGGTAGGCTTCTACTAAATGGTTTGTTCAGCTTTACATTATATCCTTTTTGTATTAACTATTACCCACGTAGCAGTCAGTTTGATTATTTCATTTTTCCCTTGCTGGCTTCCTTCTTTCCTATTTTCTAAAAGACCTTTTTATTTATTTTTAGAGAGAGGGGGAGGGAGAGATAAAGAAAGGGAGAGAAAACATCAATGTGAAAGAGATACATTGATTGGTTGCTTCTTGTACAGGGACCAAGCCTGCAAACCAGGCATGTGCCCTGATCGAGAATCTAACTGGCGACCTTTCGCTCGGTGGGACGATGCCCAACCAACGGACCCACACTGTTTTTAAGATCTTCTTCTGCAGAACATTTCTGCTATTTTTAAAGTATGACAGAATTTATCTTGAATTATATCCTTTTGGGTTAGTTTTCAATATTTAAATTAGGCCTTTTATTTTTGTGATTTTTTAAAATTATAATTTCACATATTAATTATGTTCAAATTTAAAAAGATTCTTTAAAAACTCCAACCATACACACCTGTTTGGACTTTCATATCTGTTTTCCATCTCTATTACTTTCTCTTTGATTCTTTTCACTTCTTTCTTTATTTTGCTTTTGATCTTTTGGCTGTTTTTATCCCTGTCTTCAAGGCTCCTATTATAATTTTAGTCAAATCTATTCTTTCTTGTGTACTTTATAATTTAGTCCATTTTCTGAGATGTTTTTGCCCTTTTTTTGCAATTTGTTTCTTGAATTTGGTCAATTTCCATTTCACATTTCTTGTCTTTTGTCCATTTCTATTATAAGTTTTAAAATTTCTGATTCAAGATGGTCTTTCATGATCACAAGGACTTATTTATTAATATTTAAACCAAAGGTGGAATATCATTTAATTGTTTTTCTTTGGTTAGTGGATGATTTGTAAGGGAAAATACTGCGAGGTGAAATGCTTTACTCCCATTTAAAAATTTCTTCTTAAGGTAGTTGTGTCACTTTCTGTTCACTTTAAAAATGCTTCTATTGTCTGGACCAGAAATAACATATGGGGCTAAGGAGTTTGGATAGCTCAGCAGCTTTCTGAGCTCAGGACTTCCCCCTTTGATGGCATGATGAAGTGCTGTTCCTTTAATGGGTGGCCTCTTGGGAGAAGGATGTGTTAGCTTTTTAATTTTATAGTCTTTGGTTTCTCGAAGACCCTTAACTTCCACCACTTGCCCCTTTCTTTTCATTTATCATGAAGATGACAAGAGATACCTTCCCTTTTAGTTGACGATGTGCTCCCCAGAGGCAGCACCTTCCATTTGGATCCTGTCTACTGGATTCACATCTTCACGTCTTCATTTCAATTTCTTCATTGTCACCCGAATCCCACCCATAGCCAGTGCTCGGTTTGTTGGGTTTTAGATCCGTTCTCATTTTCCTCCACTTAGGATGGGACCATCTTTCTCCAGTGTGCCCGGGTCCTCTTGTCTTCTTCTTTCTCGTGCAGTGTGCCCATGCTCCATTGGAGTGTGAGTCCTGAAGCTGGTTGTAGCTTTGCTGCTTTGAATATATATTCCTCTATTTGCATATAAATTGATAATATTAGTAGTCCCTGTCTCCTAGTTATGCTGCAGCATGGCTTAAATGTGGTTTTCTTCACTTTCTTTAATGGTCTGTATGTTTTCTGGAGGATATATCAAAAGATTCTAATTTAGATGGCCACCATTTTCCTGCAAAAAAGTGAGAAGCTCTACTCATATCATTTTCAAAGTTATCATCATCTTTCAGAGAATTCCAAGTGTATCGTTCTAGCATAAGCTTGGGAGTATCATATGTTTGGGGCCTTAGAACCTTGTTTACCCAAATTTCCTGTATTTCTGGAACAGCCCTTGAGGGAGATCAATGGGATCCTTCCAGAGAGCAGCATGAAGGTCCTTGAACTCGATGTTTACTAGATCCTTCCAACTCTGATAGTGTACAGTTGCATGGACCAGGGGCTTGCCATTAATTCTGAATTAACAAGAAATTCAATGTACTGATATAGTATCACATGCAGTTTGGTCAATGGATATTTCTGGATTTTCCTCCTCTTTGTGCTCTAGATTGTCTTATAAGCAATTGTAGAGACAGAAGAAGCAGGCTACAAAGATGAATTCGCTACTCTGTACTGTGAATCCCTACCAGTGTTGTAAGATAAAGTCCCTAATTGTCATGGACAATTGCCATTCTGCTAGGAAAACTCCCTTCCCTGAAACAGAACTCGATACAGGCTTTCTCTTGAGAATCATCAGTATCTAAATCTTCTGCGACAGACCTGCTAAAAATGCCTCCAAAACATGCTCTCCTGCTTCTTGCTAATTGGCTTCCATAAATTTCTGTCTATATTAACAAATTTCAAATTCCCTTCTGAGTGTCTGGTCTGGTGCTCTTTACACAACAATAGAAAATCTTTTCTCATCGTGGTTCTTCTTGGAATAAATATAATGCTTTACTTAATCCTTTCAAATCCATTCTCTCACCAGACCCATTATTCTTGAGCTAAGTGGGGTATGCATCCTCAAAAGAGTTTATTTTTCACAAGATAAAACTAAGGCAAAGAGAAATAAAGTGACTTGTTGAAGATCTATTTGCAAAAACTAGATTTATAATTTATGTTTCCTTATTCTCAAATAAACACTGTCCATTAGATTCCCCCTAATCTGTAATTCATATAGAATAAATTAATATACATTTTCTTTTCAACCAATGATAATTATACTCTACTAGTGAATATTAGGGATTATAATTGCCTTAATGTGGGGGAGGGGCCTTTCCATGAAGCTGATGCATCTGTTTTGTTACTGACCCCTGAGTCACTGCCTATATGAGTTGTGACCTTCTAATTAACTAAGACTCTTGACACGTTTAGTGGGCTGATGTGGTAATTCATAGGACCGTGGGAGACAGGGAGCAAGAGGAACAGTAACTAATTTAAAGATCTGAGATGCTTTGTGGTTCTTCTAAAATGTTTGGAAAACTAACCCCACACTCTGGTCTGTAAAGGAAAAGGGCCAACTGGACAAGTGGTCAAGTAAGGCAGGAGTGACCATGTCATTGTGAGTCAGTTGGGGACAAAACCTGACTCTAAGTCTAAGTAATTATTATTATTATTTGATTTTATGCCAAGACGTGGCATTTGGAAAGAGCAGCCTGCCTCTGAACGTCCTGGGAAGGCCAGTCGTGGTCTCCGCCTTCCAGAAGATGCGGCAGAACACATTGTGGATAACAAAAGTTGTTCCTCCCTAGCGGGAGCACACCTGGCAGAGCCGGTGTGGAGCGCTGGTGCGAGGAACACCCATCAGCACGGTGGAACTATTTAACACCCATTGTCTCCGTTGAGCTTCACACCGCCCCTGAGGTGGGTATGATTATACCAGCCTGGTGTATACGGAAACTAGGGCTTAAAAAAAGTGAATAAGTTACCCAGTGTAAGAAAGCTAGTATGTGTTGGAACTCAGAAGGGACCCACAGCTTTGACTTAGCCAACATTTTAAACTGCCCTGGGATCTGTCACTTGATCAAAAGGGCAGGTCCTTCACCCCTGAGCACGTGTTTCACCTGGTTAAACCTCACATCCTTCACCTGCAAGTGGAGTCAATATTATCTGCTTTACAGCAATGGCCTAAGGATTGAATAAGGAACTTAGGAAAACCCCTGGCACGAGATAGCCAATCATTCTTCACTGATTGATTTTTATTTGGTTATCAGGCTTTCATATCATTAATTAAACAATCATTTATTGAGCTGTAGGATCAGCTATCGTTACTTCTTGATTACAGTACTTGGTAATTTCTTCTTACTGCTTTATGGTATCTTTAAAATAAGCCTACAATGTAGGTATTATTCTTATCTTCATTTTACAAACGAGAAAACAGACTTAAAAAGATTGAGTGATACACAAAGGCCAAACCTCTGAAAATTAATTTTCCAAAGCCATTTTACTAAAAGAGCTAAATTTTAAAGAATTTTTAAAGAGTTGCGCTGTGCATCAGCATCCTCTCTGTCTTTGTGCCGGCATTTATGTTCTCCTGCATCTTTATTTCGTACAGGAATGGATGACATCACACAAAACCCAGTGTTTCACTGTATTCTATATGGTTCCCCTGCACTTTCCCTGTCTCTCATGGGGAAATTGTGTAGGGAGCTGCCTTGCTCCAGTTTATTTGCTCAAGAATTTATAGTGAATTGTTATTCAGCTAAACTATCCATGATTAAACAGTAGATAATTGGATGAGTTCATTAAAAGCTATTTGTTTACGACAAATGGAATTTTAGCTAATTGACCTAGGACCAGGCTGGGGGCCAGCTTTTTTGTTGTGCTATTATTGTTGGTGACGTTTTATAAGATGGCAGGTGGCAGACACCAAGTACTCTGAATGATGTGAGTGTTCAGTATATTTGCAATTTAAAACAAAACCGATTCTGCTTGATCGTGGGACTCTGTGTCCAGAGAGCAAGATAATTTCTGGGGAAGTTGGATCTGGCAGCTGCCCAACCCCATGCTTATAAAAAAGCCAGTAATGCATGCTGTATATTTTTACCCTAGACTGGTCTCTGGTAAAATCCACCTCTTGTAATAGAAAGAATAGGGCTGGCTCTATGTTACTCTCTTGTCAAAACTATGAATAATCTGCTCTGTCTTTTTTTTTTAAGATTTTATTTATTTATTTTAGACAGAGGAGAAGGGAGAGAGACAGAGAGGGAGAGAAACATCAATGTATGGTTGCCTCTCACGCACCCCCTACAGGGGACCTGACCTGGCCCACAACCCAGGGCATGTACCCTGACTGGGAATCAAACTGATGACCCTTTGATTCACAGGCTGGTGCTCAGTCCAGTGAACCACACCAGCCAGGGCCAAATATTCTACTTTTTCTCTCACTGCCCCCTACCTTCACACATGTAAATTTCTGCATCTTAAATGCCTCATGACACAGTCCATTCTATCTAACCTTCTTCTACCACTAACCAAGAGAAAGCCACCATCATCTCTACCTAATCACTAAAACAACCTTCCCAAACCTCTCCCACCTTCACCTCTTCCTCAGCCCAACCCATTCTCTACAACACAAAAAGAATAATGCATCTAAAATGGAAATGCCGCATGGTATCACCATGCAGCTCAGAACCCACCGTAGGCTCCTTGTCACCTTAAGAATAAAGTTTAAATGAAAATGTCTGGCAGCCAAGTACTTCACAGTGAGGACCCAGCCTCTCCTCCACCTGGGCCCTCTACTCCTGCGAGCGTGAACCGGGGAAGTTCTCCTAACCTAGCAACCCCTCCTCACGTCTAGGTCTTTGCATATGCTGTTCCCTCTGTGCGCAATGCTCTTCCCTTTTCTCTGTCTGACTCTTGCTTATGCTCCTTCAAGTCGTTGTGAATAGTTTTATGGACAACCACAGTCCTCGGTATAAAGCCCCACAAATGTGCCATGGGAATCAACAGACATGAACACTGATGTCCATAACATTTTGTTCTTGGCAGACAAAATCTGGAAACAACCCAACTGTCCTCCAATGGTAACACAGGTAAATAACTCATGGTGTGTTCATTTCCCTTAATACAGTAAGACAATGGCATTGAATGAACAACAGCTACAAGCGCCATGATGGATCTTATAAGCACTATATCGAACCAAAGAAGCCAGAACAAGAGGATGCTTAGATTCTATTGATTTAAAACGTGTTAATAGATAGGCAAACTAGGCCATAGTGGTTAGAAGAGAATACTGGGGTGGTGGAGGTAGGCAGACAGACAGGAAGGCATGACACCACCAGTCAGCGAAGTGGTTCATTGTGGGAAGGATGGGCGAGCGGGAGTACTGGGGTGCTCCTGGAATGCTGGTACCGTTCTGTTTCTTGACCTATGTGGTAATTGCACAGGTGTTTACTTCATGATAGAGCATTGCTGTGAATATCTTTGTTATAGTTAGTAATATAAAACATGAAGAATTCAGCTGAATGAATGAATGGAAATCCAACATCCTAGATAGTCCTGAGGTGCTCTCTCTAACTGTTCCTTATTCTCACACTTCTGGGAGGGAGGTGAAGAAAGGCATGTTGGTAAGAGTGCCTGCCTTCCTCTCATTCGGTGCGTTCCCTTTCTCACACTTCTGCTTCCCATGTTGTCCCATTCCCTGCCTCCCCTCCTCTGCCTTGGGACTGAACAGCAGCCACACTGAGCTGCCCTGGGGCCACTGACCACAAAGCCTCCGGCTGAGAACACTGGGAGGCTGTCGGGACACTGGAGAGTGGCCTCTTTCTGTCCATCCCTCCGACTGGACAGTCTCCAATGCACAGGCATGTCTAGCAAACACGCAGAGGGAGGCATCAGGCTAGACCATGGGGATTGATCCTCATAATATGCTGCTGGGCCATGTTTCCCCCTCTCCACATCCGGGCTCTGGCTGAGTCATGCACCGGGGGTGAAGGGCAGAGTTGGCATCTAGTGTCCTGGGCAATGTCTTGGCAAGAGCTGGCAGCAGCCGCCAGAGTGAGTGTGTGAAACACAAGGCATGTGTGAAGGGAAAAGACAAGTGAACCAGAGCTCTGGAGTTTTATCTGATTCCCTTCATTTACATTTTAAAAAGAAGAGCATATACACCTCCTCAAGTCCTGACCCTGAGTTGAGTACATCTGTCCCTGACTTGCACGACTCTGACTTGCCCACACTGGCCAGGAATGGCCAGGTAACTTGCATGTGTCCTCAGCACCCTCGAGTTGCTTTCTCCGCAAACCCAGCACGAAGGGCTGACGCAGTGCCCTGCATCTGAGGCACACTTGAGAGAGCAGAGCGTGTGTTTTGCTCTGTCAACAGAGCCTGGAGGATTTTGCTGGTAAAGGAAGGAAAAATCAATATGGCTATTTAAAATTGGTGGCTGCTAAGCAGAGCCAGACAGGGCAGTCCAAGAGGACAATCAAAGCTTTAGGGAAGGAGGAGGAAGAATTTCAGTGAAGTTTTTACGTTTCATACTTTCATCCTTATTCCATTTCCAAATAGCCTAAATCCGAAATACCCCTGCTCTCACATCTTGCCTAGAAATCTTAATAGCCGCTCTTTCTTGAGTGCCTATAATATGCCTAGAGCTTTGCACACACTCGGTGGTAATATTAACTCCATTTTAGGATCTTTCTATCAATATCGCAAGGTTAGTTTATTTCAAACTTTAGCCCCTGTAGCTTTGGAAAAGATTTCTAGAAATGGAATTGCTGTGTCAAATCATACCAGGTTAGCCAAAAAAAGGGGAAGAAGCAGGGGCAGGGTGGTCTTTGGAACGCCACTCATTTCTGGGTGAAACGTGCCTGGGGCATCTGTCCGTTCATGTCTATGTGCTCTGGTCCCATTGAGGAAATAGGAGGGCTAAGCCAAGACACAAGGGGTCCTCTTCTGTCCTTCCCAAACTGCCCTTCCTTGATGGATAACGCCCTGCCCCCAACTCTCAATGTAGATGATAGATGATAGGTGATAGATGATAGATGATAGATAGATAGGTAATTTAAATAGCTGATTATATCCAAGTTTCATTTTCAGCCTGTGACTTCTTTCAGCCGTTAAAAGGAGTCACATCTTTGCAACTAGAATGAATTATGATTATTCATCAATTGTCTAGAAAACAGTGGAATAATATCTCCATGGAATTAAATAAAGCAATGGCTAAGCTAGAATATAATATTCAGCCAAAATAGTTTTCAAAAGTAAAATGGAAATAAGTATACTTTCCGACAAATAAAAACTGAGAAAATGTGTTACCAGCAAGCCTACACTAATTATACAAAATAAAAGGTGTTCTTTAGAAGAAGTAAGAGGAAAGCTTGAAGTTGCAAGAAGGATTAAAATATGTTTAAATGTGAATCTATCTACATAAAATTTGTCTCTAAAAACAATACTAATAATGACTTGAGGTGTTGAAATGTAGAAACAAATGCATAGCAGTAATAGCATTGAAGTATGTAGGGAGATAAATGGAATTATGAGTTTCTATGACCCTCACATTGCCGGGGAAATGGTAAGGGTATTTATTTGTATTAAATCCTAAGTCATGCGTACACGTGGTAATTTCTAAGGTAACTACTAATATAACAGCAAAAGAATGTACTCCTGCTAGGCTAATGGGAAGAAGTAGAATGAAGAATTATCAAGCCCCAAAGAGAGGAAGAGTGGGTAAAAAATAAGTAGGGGAGAGTGTGGAAAGCAAGTAGTAAAATGCTCTATTTAAGTTAGTATGTATGAGCACAAAATGATATTAAATGTAAAATGACTATATACCAACTAAATAATTGTACATTAGATGTAGATATTACAGGGTGATAAAAAATAAATTAATGGGAAATATGTAATTTTAAAAACTGTATGCATCTAACCACATATCCTCAAAATGCATGAAACAAAAATTCATAGTCTTAAGAAGGAAAAGACACAAGTCCACAATCATAGTGGCAGGGTTTAATACACTGCTCTTAATAACTGACAGAAAAAGTAGATAAAAGTATGTATATGAAAGCTTTCAACAACATAATGAACAAACATGATCTGATTCACATATATAAAACATATGTAGCATCAGCAGACAATTTATTCTATTTGAGTGACAGAAAACATTTATGAAAATCATAGACCATAAACATTTTAAAGGAATCAAATCAAAGAGGATGTAATTAAATGAGAGAGGTGAACAGAAATCCTAGAAATTCCCACGTGCTTGGAAGTCACAAAGAAGAAATGACGATGAAAGATTTTAATATATACAGAGTGGGGCAAAAGTAGGTTTACAGTTGTGATTATGCAAAACAGAGTTTATTCTCACATTATATTTATTAGTTATTAGGGCAGAAAAGACAGGAAAAAATGAAGCAACACGTCAAGAGTAGTCATTTATGACTGGGTGGAAAGAACCATGGATATTTTCCTCATTTTTCTATTTTTGCAGTTACATTGAATAAATTCATATTATTTTTCTATAAAGAAAATATATTTATGGACAGGAATATATGGGAATCAGCATAATCCTTTCCAAGTGCAAGAGTTTGTTCAGCTTGTAAGTGTCCTGGTCTAAGTAAGATGTTCGGTTTGCACACAAGCCGTTATTCTTAGTGGCTTTACTTTCCTGAGGAATGGGAAAAATCTGCTTGATATTTTCACTATTCTCACCTTGAAGACAAATAAACCAATACCAGCTAACTCAGGTGGGTGGAAAAGGGAGGATTCTAAAAAGAGGAGCATTGCTTTCCATGCCTGGACTTCAATGTATGTTCTCAATCAAATACTGTCTACAGTTTCACGTTTCCCTTCCCTATTGCTCTCCTATTACTAAGCAACATGCTTACGTGAGCCACACTCTCTTGCTCATCAAATCGGCGACAAATGCCCAATAACAGAACCCATCAGCCCGGTTCGGTTTCCATAGCATTCACCAACAGACAGCTGTGTGGCGACCAGGCTTACCCAGTAGCTTCTTATAGGTTCTCCCAGAGACCTCACTGACGCCTCCAAGTCCTGAAGGAGAACACACTCTCCTCTCCCCGTCTGAACTCACGGGGGCCCGTGGTGATGCATGGTGACTGGGGGATTGAAGGATGGCTGGAACTTGACACGAAACCAGGACATCATCCTAAGTGTTTTGAAAGGTCATTTTCTTGACTTTGGGTGGTAAACACACAATACAATATACAGATGATGTGTCATAAAATTATACGCTGACACCTGTGTAAGTTTTTAACCAATGTCACTCCAATACCTTTAATAAAATTTAAAAAAAGAAAGAACATTTTCTTTGAGTTGGTATGTGTCCTGTGACCCACTGAGGGAGAGAGCTCAGCACTATTCCGGCATAAGCGAACTGTCAGGAGGCGGCAGGGCTACAGATTGGCCAGACCCGAGGTCGGCTCCGGCTTCCACCTCAGACTGATGGTTAATAGATTTTAAATTTCCTTGAGCCCCAATATCTCCCTATGTAGCAAAGGAGATAAAAAGGCCTGTCTTTGAACATTATGAGGTACCTGGTATTTAATAGGCACTTAATCAAATCTTATTTCTTTTCCATGGCAATTCAGGATGTTTTATGAAAAGTCATAAAAAAGACTAGCCCACTGTTCTAGAGAGAGCCAGAGGATTTGTGTGTGTGTGTCAGGAGCAGTGGTCAGAAAGAATTACGTGTGACAGTGTGGATACCTGTTTAGAGGTGGGACCTGAAACCTCCAAGATTCCGGTGAGAGGCCTCTAGACTCTTGGTGTAAAAGTTATGATGGAAGAGAAACAATTAGCCAACTCGTTTAAAAGGTCAGCTGAACCTAAGTATAGGCTTATGGTATATTCTAGTTGTAAGCCATTTTGATATTGTGTCCAATTTTCTCACCTTCCAAGCAAAAGTAAAACAAACTATGACCAGGTTCAGAGAAGGGAAGGTAATTTCCTAAGGTCACACATCATTGTGGGGAGCAGAAATGGGACTGGGCGTGCTTATTTCTGGAAGGTAGGGCTCATCTTGCCCCCCGAGATACTGCTGACCCTCCTTGGAAATGACTGTGTCAATAGGCCCAGTGCCAGATGCTGGGAAAGCAAGGCGTGACCCACCCTCAGTGCAGTGCCAGGAGGAAGGTGAGGACAGGAAGGTGGAGAGAGGGCGTCACAGGCGGGAGGATGGCACAACCGCAATGCCAAGCTATTAGGAGCATGGAATGAAGCACATGGACCCATTCACGCATATAAATTTCTTTATAAATTGAACGTTCCCAAGCGATCCATGCAGAATTCTAATTTTATAAAAATAGAATATAGAGTTTTTTCCTGCTAAGATGTGTGTGTGTATGTGTGTGTAGAAGAAGGCTAGTGGGCTTTTGCCTGTTCCTCCTCCTTTTCCTCGTCTCAGCAGCATCTGCGATGGCGGTTTGAAAAAACGGTGGTTGACTCTGCTGTAGTCCCACTTCCCTTCACGGACAGACAGCCCAGTCCAAGCTCATGCAAGGACTAGAACTCTGAATCTTTTAATACATTAGTCTAGGGCTCTGACTCCTGCCTGCCTGCCCTACGGTCTCTGGTACCATCCCAAGTCCATTGTCAGGCAGGTCCAATGCACCTCACATTTGTAACACACGCCACACAGAATGGCGGGGTTAGAATAGGTAGTAGAATGGATTGGGAGAAGGAGTGTGGCCAAAGGGGGAAAAAAAAAAAAGAGATGGAGCAAATATGAAACCCAAAGTGTGTGTGCTGTTGACTTTTCCTGCAAATCTGCCAAACGCTTCTGTTTAGCCATGAGCAAGTCCTAATGCCACTATTTCATCAACTCACGAATCAGGAGGAAAGACTTCCTTATTCTCACAGACACTAAAGACTGATCATCTCAGAGCATGCAGGCCAAGAGATGACAGGTACTCCGTCGGGCTAAAGCAATTTTGGAAGCAGCAGCAGTCAGTGGACATGGACATGGTTACTGAAGTCGGTTGGAATGCAGAGCTATTGGGGTCGTTACCACGGGAAGCAGCAGCCACTGAGGAAAGTATTGACTTGTCTGTTAAAAATAATCTAATTAGTCATTGGCTGCTTGGGCTTATTGAAGTCTCCATATTACAATGGACCAGCGGCCTTATTACAGCTGTTCTGAGAGTAAGGCTAACCTGGCTTTGAAATTCACGGCAGAAACCTAATTGTTCACACAGCTAACTTTTGGGACATTCCTTTATTATCTCTCCAGGCTTTTGAATTTCCAACTCGGGGCCCCACACCTACTGCTTCTGATGTGTGTGTATTTTATTTTCTAGAAAAGCTCTAAATATTTCCTGACATTTAGCATCAACAGTATTTAAAAGAAACAGTCATCGTGGTAATGTTGCATTACCAGAGAGGACAAGCAAGTAGAGGTTAGATTCTGGAATCTTGACTGCCCCCAACTCTGCCTTAGTCGTTGGGAGAGCTTGGGGTATTATCCACTGAAATATGGTCACTAAATCTTGTTCCCAACCCAGACCATCTGTGTCTGTCAACCAGTTCCCAGTTATCTTCATCTTTTGTTGCTTCTCTTCTAAGAAGGTAAATCTAAGTTCTCGAATCTGTTATCTTCCCACTCCAAGCCTATTTATCCTTTATATTTTCAGATACATTTAACAAGCCTGGTGATCTGGCTTCCCGGGCACACTCAGAAGAGCATTAGAAACAGAGCATGTGGTGGGACGGCGGCTGCAGACAGCAACGCAGGAAAGACGAGGTGCGCATCTGTGAGGATCAGTAACTGCTCACAGGTGTCGTTTTTCAGTTTGCTAAGGCTGTCGCAACAAAGGCCCACCAGCTGAATAGCTTGAGCAAGAGAGCGTATCGCCGCATAGTCCTGGAGATGAGAAGTTGCAGATTGGCATGGTCAGGCTCCCTCTGAAGGTGCAGGGAAAGGTCTGTGCCTGCTTCTCAGCCAGCTTCCGGTAGTTCCTTAGTTTGCGGCCGTATAACTTCTGTCTCCACGTGGTAGTCCCTTATGTGTGTGTTTGTATCCAAATCTCCCCTTTTCAGAAGGACATCGGTCATATTGAATTAGGAGACCACCCTGTTCACGTATGACCTCATTTTGACCTAATACATACGCAACATCCCTATTTCCAAGTAAGGTCAGTTTCTGAGGCTCTGGGTGTTACGACTTCAACATAGGAATCTTGGTGTGGGGGGGCAAGTTCAACCCATAAAAGACCTTAGTAGCCTCTGATGATGGAATCCCATCACAGAAAAACCCATAATAAACTTAAGCCAAGATGAGGTTAAACGAGAGGAAAGATGAACTAGTCAGTCCTTCTAACGATGTAATTCAGGCCCATTGATTAATGGCTCTGAGCCTTATTTTAATCTAAAAGAAAATAATGAAAGCTTTTCTTGCCTTAAGATGGTTGTAATCAAAATATTTGTGAAAGCCCCATAAATTGTTAAACTCTATTCATATAACATATAAAAATGTTGATAGTCTACTTAGAATTATGATTATAATAATTTATAAAACTAGAAAAACCTTGCAATGTAGGTTTGGTTGTTTCTTATTATTCTTCATACTATAGTTGTTAAATATAGCACATTTTAAAAATTATAAATCTGACAAGGTAATCTTATAAATTTTAAACAGCCATGTTAATTTTAAATAATGTAAGAGAAAAATGTCTATTGTATTTGCCCAAATACTTATCATTTCTAATGCTCTCCCTACAGCCTTAAAATCTGAGTTTTTCTCTAGTTATAATTTTCCTTCATTCTGAGGAATTTTCTTTAGCATTTCTTGTAGAGCACATTTGTGGGTGACATATTCTCTTAGTTTTCTTTTATTTGAAATATCTTTATTCTGCCAAAATTCTTGCTGGACATGCAGTTTTAGGTTACCAGGGGTTTCCCCCTCCCCCCGCTTTCAGCATTTTAAGAGTGTTTTTCACTGTCATCTGCCCTCCATGGATTCAGATGAGAAGTAAGCAATATTTCAAGTCATTCTTTTGCATGTAATTTGGCATTTTTCTCTGTTTGCTCTTAGGATGTTTTCTTTATCTCTGATTTTCAGCAGTTTGACTAAGACATGCCTAAGCATTTTTTAAAAAGTCTTTTTCAGAGTTTGCTGAGATGCCTGATTCCTTAATTTTATCGTTAAATCTGGGAAGTTTTCAGCCATTCTGGGGAGGTTAGACTGATAAGAGGTTATACCACCATGCCAGAAGCAGCACTTCGGGACTGTAGTGGTTTAGAAGGTGAAGACTGGAAGAACTATCTGGGGGAGTCATCTACACAACATGTGGAAGTTAGAATCCTTGGGAGTTGAGTGTAGACATACCAGTGAGTCCCAACTAAGATTCTATGGCCCTGGCCAGTGTGGCTCAATGGGTTGAGCACTGGCCTGTGAACTGAATGGTTGCTGGTTCGACTCCTGGTCAGGGCACATACCTGGGTTTTGGGCCAAGTCCCTGGTTAGGGGTGTGCGAGAGGCAACCAATTGTTTCCCTTACACATTGATGTTTCTCTCCCTCTCCTTCTCCCTCCCTTCCCCTCTTTCTGAAGATAAATAAATAAAAATCTTTAAATACATTAAAGTAGAACTGTTTTAAAAATTTTAAAAAGGCTCTGTGCAATTTCACTCTCAAGAGGTGATGATGGGCATCTTTGTCAGGAAATATAAAGGGTGTGTTGCAAGGGCTAGGGATTTATATTGGGTGAGTGCATCCTAGCTGGGCCTGAGGTCCTGCAGAAATGCCCAGGAATACAGACACTGGTGGGCACATCTGCCTGGGAGCTTTTGATTGTCAGTTAAATCTGCCTAGTGCTGTTTCCTCCTCCCCATAGGGTGGCCAGTGGTTGAGTGAGTCTGCAGGCAGCCTGGGCATGTGGCAGTGGTGACTCTGATTGTAAAGACATATGAAGTATCATCGTTTTTTTTTTCAGAAGCCTTTCCTAGCATGACACAGCCTAACGATTCAGTCTCACTCACTTGAACCATGAGCTACTGAACAAAGGCTTGTATTCACTCTCAAATGTCTCTGGTACTGCTTTTTCCCTTCTTTCTCCTGAATCCATGAACTAAACCAAATTAACTCTATGAGAAGTGAATAAAATATGAGTTCTAGACACAAGGGAGCTCTGAGTAAAGGGTAATGGCTATCTTAGGTCACAAGCAACAACACTCACACCCAAGACTAAATATTTCAAAGTGAGAACACTTATGCTCCCTCCGAGTTTTCAACATTTAGTGAAAATCCAACAAATCAAGCAAGTTCCTGCTATCGAACCAGACCACTTATCAGAGAGTTACAGCTTTACCTTTGCAAATTACTGACATCAATAGAAAAATCACTGGTGTGTGATCTAGACTCTCTGACTATAATTCATCACGAATGAGTTTTATTTAGCAGATTAAATGCCACGCTGTCTTTGGAATGGTCAGACATTCAAGGCAGATTCTACCTAGCATGGGTTTTAAGGCAAGTTCAGAACAACATTTTCTTCCATCATCAAAGTGTCTAAGAACTCTAGAAAAGAGTTTTTGTTCAAAAAACACTGTGGTTATCAAAGATAGAAGACTCTGAGGACATTTTTTGTCTATGATCTGAGCATATGGGTCATTGGACTAGAGAATCAGGCATCACAAAGTCTAATAAAATTTTGGGTTTTTGTGCAACAAAAATTCCTCAGTAAAAATGTTCAGTTCTGGTAACAGTGCCTATGTAATTCACACCAACCTCTCACTAACAACTAAAAGCATTTTAAAGAGTCTATCTGGAGGCATCAGAGAACTAACAACACAGCGAAAAGTTATAGGTCCAAGATCTGGGAGAAGAATAGAGCAGAGAGAAGAGAACCCAGCGTCTGGAGCTTTTCCAAAGGGTTAGCACCGTGGGAGGGGAGACTGTAGTTAATTTTTCAACCAGTCTAAGAGCAGTGGGTAAAAGCTCTTCACCCAGCATCTTTCTCACTCCATCTCCTTCTGATCTTTTGGAGAACTTCCCATCTACTCCATGTACAACTAGTGGGGGTTTTAATCACAACTCCCAACAGGGTAGGCCTATGGCTCAAGCTGGGTGCAATCAAATAACATGCTATCGGGAAGAATAGCATTAAGATAAATAATACAATTGAGAACAGAAATGTGAAGAAGTCCAACTCTTAGAGGTAGCCAGGAGAAGGGTACGAGGAAAGGAGTCAGTCACCCAAAGTGTAGTCAGTAAGATTAGGAGTGGGAGGTGTCGTGTAACCCAAGAGAGGGGAGTGTTTCCTGAAAACCAGACAGGTCAGCGATGCCAGATGTTACTGATCGGTCGAGGTGACAGTTGAAATATACCCATTACATATGGTGTCATGAAAGTTGTTGGTGACTTCCATAAGAGAAATTTCAAAAAAGCGGTAGAGAAACCCATTTATCTGGGGAAGAGGAGAGCTCAACATTCAATACACTTATTTTTTATATTAGATAATTGGCCCAATGTGGCTTTCTTTTAGCTCAAAGCACCAACTCAGAATCTAGACAAAATTGTGAGCTCAGCAGTCGATATATCATACTTAGTTAGGAGCCCTTTTAGCATGGAAGTGCCCCGCAAGAGCAAAAAGTATGAGCGAGTAGATGAAAATGAAATCAAAGGAGAGATTAAAGTGAAATAATCAAAATGTTTAAAGTGTCCAAAGTCACACAGCTGGAGGTAACTAGAGTGAGATCAAATCCAAACCTGTTTCACCAACAGGACTCCAGGGGCCACCGCCTCCCCCCTTCCCAGAACACCTGCCCAGGGAGCGCCCCTTTGCTCCCCGGCTGTCTCTGCTCCTCACTTACCCCAGGCTCACTCTAGTGCTCAAGGTCAGCTCAGTGCAGCAAGAGGCTCTCAGCCTGCCCTTTGGTTGGTTAACACCAGCTCTGTCTTCAGAAAAAGCTGAAATGCCATCGCCTTCAAGTAGCTCTCTTTGATCATCCCTAATTGTGCTCCAGCACAGCCCTGTCGTAACTGTACCATATTCCACTGTGTGGTTTTTTTCCTGCGTGTATCTTCCCCATAGTGCGGAGACAATACTTGTTTTCACTCTCCATTGTCATCTCAGCATCTAGAACAGTGACTGGCATGTAGCAAGTCCTGGTAGCTCTTTGTTGAATGGATAAAGGAATGTTTGGATGTGAGAATCTGCTCTGGGGGCCACTTCAGTGGTCTGTTTATTGACTGATTTCCCTAGCGTAGCGTGCCAGGACACCCTGTGCGCCTTTGGATGTGGGTCTGTGTCGTACGAAGACCTGGCAGGACAAGAGGGAATCAGGGGATGCTTTCGATTGAATTCCTTTTTACAGTGGAACATATCGTCCATTTTTCTTCACAGGTTCTAACATAGTTATCCTAGTCTGGGGACTATGCATTATTAACAAAATTTCTTCTTAAGACAAAGAGAAAAATGAACTCATTCCTTATTAAGATTGAATTACTGAAGTGAAATATAAAAAAATTTCGTTGTTAAACATAGGTCTTCGGAGATTAGATAGGCTATACTTTATAACATAGTAAAAATACTTTGCAAACTATATATTCTATGTCTATCAACAACTCAATCATGGGAGAGCAAGACAGGGCTTTCAAGTTTGGGCAATTATAAATACATCTGCTATAAACATTCCTGTGCAAGTGTTTGAGTGGACGTACGTCCTCAGGTCATTTGGGCACCTACCAAGAAGTGTGATTGCTGGATCACACGGTAAGGGCAAGTTAAGTTTTGTAAGAAACTGTCAAGCTGTCGTCCAGAGTGGCTGGGCAACTCTGCACTGCCCTCAGTAACGAATGAGGGTTCCCGCTGCTCCACATCCTCTCCAGCGTCTGGTGTTGTCAGTGTCTGGGGCTGTGGCCGTTGGAACAGATGCGTGGTGGTATCGAATTGCTTTAACTTGCAATTCCTTGGTGACATACGATATTGAGCATCTTCTCATATGCTTAGTTGCCGCCAGTGTCTGCTCAGACCTCTTGCCCATTTTTAAATTGGGTTGTTTGTCTTCTTATCATTGCTTTTTAAGTGTTCCTTGTATATTTTAAATGCCAGTCCTTTAATGGATATATGTGTTGCGAATATTTTCTCCCAGCCTCTGGCTTGTTTTCTCTCTCTCTCTCTCTCTCTGTCTCTGTCTCTCTCTCTCTATTAAAATATATATATTTTAACCCTGATGGAATTCTCTTTCTTTTTTTCAGATTCATTTCGTTTATTGTAATTTCATGAGTCAAATGTTTATTAACTCATCATCCTTATTTGTTTCTGTTTGAACATGAAAATATGCATGTTTCTATACTTCCTTCTTGGTATGCTGTTGGCTAAATTCCCATATTTCTTTATTAAGTAGGGGTTTAAAAATAATGATGAAAAGTGATAGATACATGAAAATTTTGAAACAGTAAAGTGGGATAAAAAATTAAAAGGAGACATATCCTACACAATGAAAGGGGACATCCTCTCTCATAATTACAATGAAATGAGAGGGGATGTCCACCCTGGGTATGACGCAGTGGCTTACAACAGACTGATGTGCCCCTAGACCAATGACAGAAGCCAGGTAAAACACAAAACTCCATCTGTTGGGGGACCACAGAGAACTGCTAAGGCCAGCAGGACTGTGGGGGCCAGTGTTCTGGAGAAAGGGAACTGCAGTAGATATTCTAGAGCTGCTCTGCCTTCAGGGAATTTGCCAGGTCTTGGCACCAATCCAGGCAGAAGGCAGAGGAAGTGAGGGAGCCACAGTTCATAGTCAGAGGAGCAAGCAGAATTTCTAGCAATTTCACAAACCTGGGAAGAAGAAGTGGAGCTTGGAGCTGACAAACAGCCATCAGTCCCCATGAGAGGAGCCTGTAATTAGAAGTGAGTCTGATGCTGTTGGCTTGCCTGGAGATGGTTTCACATTCTTCAACAGTGCAGGGAAACAATGTAAGACACTGAGAAGAAAGACAAAGGGAAAAGCAGGATTTTTCTGCCCTTTCATGGTAGTGAGAGAATAAAAATCTGAATTCAGATCTGACCTTGGGAGAGAGGGCCAATTAACCACTCTGGAACTCAACTGGAAGTCCCCTAGGGCCACACCCTAGAAGGAGGGATGGGGGCGGGGAACCAGAGGTAGACTGGCTTGTACCGAGAGTGCAGCCCAACCTTGAACGAACTCAGCACCAGATGGTATGAAGGTAATCCATCACCTCACCATCCGTTTACCAGAGAAAAGGCTAAGCCTTCTTAGAGAACAAAAACAGCATTCAGAGTTTCTGTAATTTGAGGCACAATATGTAACACTCAACAAGAAGTTACACAGCCTTTCTAAGAAACTGGACCAAGCTGGAAACCATGGAAGCAGATTCTCAGATGAGACAGTTACTGGGGCTGTCAGAGAGGGACTTCGAAATATTTTATAAAAAAATATGTTCTCGATTCCCAGTCAGGGCACATGCCTGGGTTGCGGGCCAGGTCCCCAGTGGGGGCCACGGGAGAGGCAACCACACATTGATGTTTCTCTCTCTCTCTCTCCCTCCCTTCCCCTCTCTAAAAATAAATAAATAAAATCTTTAAAAAATATATGTTTAAGAAAAGAGAATTTCACAAGAGAACTGGAATAGGTAAACAAGAATCAAATAGAAATGCCAGAATTAATAATTATTGACATTACTCTACAACCCAAGAATTCTACCCCTAAATATACACTGAGCAGGAATTTGTCCACATGTTCACTTAGTAACTCAGCTGAGATGGGAGAGGCACACTAAATTCCACAGACCCCTGCTCTGTCCAACCCAGCGTCTTTTCACGGAGCACAGGAAAGGCCGCTGGTGCTGGCGCTGCCCCACCTCCCCATGCCGGGCACCAGACTATGCACTGGCCTTTCCAAAAGCCGTTAGAGTGCGGCATTCTGCCAGTCTAGACTTTCCTCTGTTCAAAGCTCGGCCGCGAAGGGCTGCTTCTGTTAACATGTGTTGTCAACATTGACTGCATCCTTTAAATTTACGAAGAGCTTGTTCAGAAATAGAGATAATCTGTCACTTTTTGTTGGTCAACAAAAACACATAAGTCTTGCCAAAGAGCACCCTTGGATTGTGCTATTGTCTGGGTCCAGTGTCCAGACTACACATTTTCTTGAAAACATGGTCCTATTTCCAACTTGGCTAATTTCTAATTCTGAAGTGTGATTCCATGAATGACCATTAGGGTGTGCAAGAATTTTAGTGTAAGGCCCTAGCAGGGCTGTCCAACCTGCAGCCTATGGGCCTCAGGAGGCTCTGGATGGCTATGAATGTGGCCCAACACAAAATCATAAATTTACTTAAAACCTTTTTTTTGCTCATTAGTTTTTGTTCGTGTTTATGTATTTAATGTGTGGCCCAAGACAACCCTTCTTCTTCCAGTGTGGCCCAGAGATGCCAAAAGTTTGGATACCCCTGCAAGGATGACACCCAGACCTTCTTCATTTAATGGGCAAAGTGGACTTTTTCGTACTATTTTTAGAAAAACTTATCAAACCACTGTACATTTGAAAATTTTGAGCAGATCCCAAAATACAAAGAAATAAAAAGGGGAAAGCTAATAACTAGACTACTGATTTATGTTTCAGCATGAAATCCATTCAACTCATTCATTCAACAAATATTTATTAAGCACCTACTACACACCAGGCACTGCACCAGATGTTGGGGATTCAGCAATGAACATGCGTTTATGTATGCCTCACAGGTTCCCACCTTGCTTTCTCTCTTTCCTGTGGCCTATCTGTAAGAATTCTGAATTCACCCACAGACTTCCTGCAGAAGCCATTAGAATATTTTAGGGGAACTTTAGACTAAAGATAAGAGGAGACTCCTTTCTCTTAGTTAAGTACCAAAGGAACTAGTAGTTTCCTTTAGGAAGGTCATGAGGACAAGGCTTAGAACTTTAGAAATGTCAATCAGAAGAGGTTTTGGACAAAATTCAATACTTTTTCTACTCAAGATATCATTGGGCAAAAATTGAGGTTACCCTCCACTTCCCTCCACTCCTGCTGGTGATGCAACCATTCTTTAATTATTTCAAAGGGCAAACATCTAGGGATCACCCTGACCCCTAGACTCAGCAGGAGGCAATAAAAATTTCATCCACCACGAAGCCCCACTGACCCTGACTTGGTCAGCACGTCTCCGCAGAGAACAACTGCCTTCCTCTTTCAGGCCCAAGATGACTGCTGGTGGTGATACCAAACGCCAGCTTCTCCTTCATTGGCAACTGTCTACTCTCCACAAGGTATTTCTAAGTAGCAAGCAAGCAAAAATGTTATGTGGAGGTGCAAGAACAGCACATTCATTCACTCTCTTCCTTTGTAGTAACATAAAATTAATCTCAAGGAACTGGAGCAATTTGGCCATTGCTGTATTTTGCTCTCCCGCTGACAATTTTCCAACCCGTGTGTTCTCACATCCCATTACCACACAGCAAATAGTCAAGAAGCCCTCTCAGCATGAGAGGAAGGGCTGTGCTGGGGTCTCAGGTGGATGCTCACCTTTGCATTGGTGCTGGTGGGAAACACAAGGTCTGTCCAGAAAGTATCCAGCCATGCACTATGAAAAAGACATTTATTGACGAAGATACAAGAAACATTGTACAAGGAACAATTGACATCTCAGTCCCCTTCAAAGTAGGCACCCTGGGACCTCTCACAGTTCTCCCAGTCGCCATCAGCTGCCCTATAGTATTTTCCTGAATCTCATTGATAGTCTGAAATCTCTTCCCTTTCAAAGGTGATTTTAGTTTTGGGAAAAGCCAAAAGTTGCAGGGTGCCAAATCTGGGCTGTAGGGGCGCTGAGTCACCGGGGTGATTTGATGTTTTGCCAAAAAACTCTTTACCAGATGTGATGCATGAGTGGGTGCGTTGTTCTGATGAAGCTGCCAATCACCAGTTGCACATAGCTGCAGCCTTCTGAGTCATTTGAATAGTTTCCGTGGAGGAATGTTCAAGCATAATGCAAAATTTGATGCAGATTTGTTGCTCTACTCACTCAGTCATTGTGAATGTGACAGCCACACAGTACACCTGCTCACTCAAGGGGTGTCTGCCACCCCCACTGACTAGTAGAGTGAAATCATCACTATTCACACATGTGCATTCGAGTCCACTCTCCTTGGCTGCTGGGTTACATGGATGCTGTGAAAGTCATTTTCATTATATTAACAATGGTTGGACGTTCTCTAGACAGACCTCATATCGCTGAGCAGTGTGTTTTATTAATTCCACCACTGGAAGGAAGCTGATTCACTTTCTCAGTTATAATGCAAAAATACCTATAAGTAAATAAATAACAAACAAATAATCACATACTATACCTGGAGCAAGCAAAGACGACCAGGGCAGGCAGAGCCACGGACAGGTATTGGACGAAAACCACATGGCAATGGTGGAGAAGCATCTCCCGGAAACGGGGCATGCTCCCAGAAGAATGGGCGCGCTGTGAGGACAAAGCAAGAGTTGTCCACTGTGCCAACGTCTGCTGTCCCTTCTCACAAACTATGAAGTTAACGCTGACCTTTGGAATCAGAGCTATTTTAGTCATGCTTGATATGGAGGAAAAATACTTTGACTTTTTTTCTGATTCAACAAAAACAGGCAAAATATAGGTACTGTTTAAAATTATACTGAGAAATCTTTGGAAGCATCCCAGATAGTTACACAATAAAACAGGTAACATACCACCAACTACCACCAATTCTAGCAACACCTCAGAAATAAATTGTTTATTGAGCCTAAGTGAAACTTAGTACAATTCCTAGTCAAAGCCACATTTTCCCCGACCCCATAAAATATCTCCTCTCCAAACCCCATAAATTCTCAACTTAGATATCTGAGGGCTGGTGGCAGCAGAATAGAAGCTCCATTTAGCTGCTTCATTGTGGAAAAAAGGGTGACCTCTAGAGAAACACAGTTTGAATGTTTCTGGATTTAGCACTGTTAAATTATCAGCAGCAAACAGGCTGATCCTGTATCTGGCAGGGGAAGGAATTTCCAGTATGACATTGAATTTTGCTCCTGCAGACAGAAAAAGCCCTAAGTATAAAACTTTCGGAGAGGCATAACAGTATTTGTGGCTGTTTTGTTTGAAGAAATTGGTTTTTGTTTTGCTTTAATGAAAAGATTCGTGCTTTAATCAACTTTTTAATTTCACTTTCAAAATTAAATTAAAATAATTGAATTTGTACTTCTAGACTAGAGTTAGAATTTATTTTCCAAACATCATTGCATAAAACCTACCTTGAAAAAAATTTTTAATAGAATAGTTATGGGGATGTAAAGTACAGCATTGGGAATATAATCAGTAATATTGTACTAACTGTGCATGGTGCCAAGTGGGGACTAGATTCACCAGGGTGATCACTTTGTAAGTTATTTCTCTGGAGTAAATGCTTGTGTGGTTGCTGGGTCATATGGCAAATATATATTTAGCTTGCAGAAACTGCCAAACTCTTTTCCAAAGTGACTTTAACATTTTACATTGTCATTGGCAATGTATAAGGGATCCATTTCTCCACATCCTTAATAGCATTTAAGATCATCACTATTTTAAATTTTACTTGTGATATATATATATGTACACACACGTATGTATATAAATATTATTCAGCCATATATTTAAAATGAGGGAATCCTACCATTGGCAACATGGATGGACCTTGAAGACATTACTCTAAGTGAAATAATTCAGACAGAGAAAGACAAATATTGCATGATCGCACTCATATGTGAAACCTAAAAAACAAAAACCAAATTCATAGCAAAGAGATCAGAGTTGTGGTCACCAGAGGTAGAGGATAGGGGTAGGGGAGCTGGAGGAAGGTGGTCAAAAGGTACAAACTTCTGGTTATGAGATAAATAACTACTAGGGGTATAATGTACAACATAATGACTGTAGTTAATACTGCTGTGTGCTATTTAGGAAAGTTATTCAGAGAGTTAATCCTAAGAGTTCTCATCACAAGGAGATACCAGTAATAAAAAAAAAAACTGGTTCTGTATGAGATGATGTATGTTAGCTGAACCTATTGTTGTAATTATTTCACAATGTATGTAAATTAAATCATGCTATGAGCCTTAAACTTATACAGTGATGTAGGTCAATTATTTCTCAGAGAATTTAAAAAAAGTGTCCAACGGTGCTGAATGGAGAGGAGGTTCAGATTTTCTGAATTCATTTCAGGTCTTCTTTGTTTAAATCTAGAAAAGGAAAAAAAGACCTATTCAACATTCTCAGTTTCATTATTCCCAGTTTCCTATTTTTATTTCCAGTCGTATAATATCTAGTTTCACTATTCAAAGACCAGTGACTGCAGACACCCATTAACTGGATGAGATACTCTCTTTGAGATTCAGTGTCTCTGTCACAAGCAATGAGGCTGTAAGTCAGCCATGCTCAGTGTAATTCGGCGCACAGCAGAATCACAAGTACTCTGACTTCAAACGGATTGGGGAAAATGATCTAATGAATTATGCTCTGGAGTTTGGAAGGAGGTAATTGGCGGTAAATCTGAATAATTAAAAAAGACTGAACATGCTGAAATCATTAACATTGCTCAGACCATGCAAAGAACATTAACATATTTAATTTTTTAAAGCACATTTAATTTTTAAAGAACATCTAAGAGAAAGTGCTGGTTTCGGTAATGTGAAATAAGACATCTAAACCTCCTCTCTCACTAAAAACATTAAGGAATGATGGCCAAGTATAACATTGTTAAAATGCATGGCTAAGCATTTTCGAAATTCTTAGGTGTCAGAAACAGAGAGGAAATTAGATACCAGAGATGTAAGTGCATGAGTTTATTCTGCGGCTTCCATAGCTTGAAGTAGTGAGGAGGCGGTTGGCCCTGCCTAAGGACTGTGCTAAGGAACCGGCTCTAACGGGAAAGGTGGAGAAAGAAGATCAAGTCTTAGGCTCATGAGAGGCAGAGCTCAGACCCTGGCATAAAGTCAGGATCTGTGATAGGCTGCATCCCAGCTGAGAGGACAACCCAGGGAAGAAATCAATATGCCAGTAAAGAGGGCTAAAACCCTTGAGTCCTTTACCTGAATTTCAGGTCAAAAAATTTTTAAACTGAATAATACCAGAAATCAATGTGTAGACTTTCAGTAATATTTGTGGGACTCTAGGGAGGGGAGAAAACAAAATACCCTAGAAAGGTATGTCCTCAATGTCTACTATAAAGAATCCCCACAGGTAAAGCTCTGTTATCTATTGGCTTACAATCCCACATTACGAAACACAGGAAGAAATAATTCACCATGATGGAAGAACTATGGTCCATATGTGATATAATAATCTGATAGAGACTATACATTATAGGTGTTTAACATAATTAAATGCACAGTTCAGATGCACAGTTCAAAGCACTGGTAATCAGGATGCTCACAGGATTGATTGAAAGTTGGTCATAATTAGTTGAACAAATAAAGGATACGCTAAAGGAAATGAGGGGAAATGTGCAGGGAGCCAATAGGGATGAGAAGGAAACTGGGACTCAAATCAACGGAGTGGACCAGAAGAAATAAAACAACATCCAACCAGAAAGAATGAAGAAACAAGAATTCAAAAAATGAGGAGAGGCTTAGGAACTTCCAGGATATCTTTAAACGTCCCAACATCTGAGTCATAGGGGTACCAGAAGGAGAAGAGGAAGCCAAAGGGATTGAAAACTTATTTGAACAAATAATGAAGGAGAACTTCCCCAAGCTGGTGAAGGAAATAGACTTTCAGGAAGTCCAGGAAGCTTGGAGAGTCCCAAAGAAGTTGGACCCAAAGAAGAACACACCAAGGCACATCATAATTACATTACCCAAGATTAAAAATAAGGAGAGAATCTTAAAAGCAGCAAGAGAAAAGGAGACAGTTACCTACGAAGGAATTCCCATAAGACTGTCAGCTGATTTCTCAAAAGAGACCTTTCAAGCAAGAAGGGGCTGGAAAGAAGTATAGCAAGTCATGAAAGGCAAGGACCTACATCCAAGAATACTCTATCCAGCAAAACTTTCATTTAGAATGGAAGGGCAGATAAAGTGCTTCTCAGATAAGGTTAAGTTCAAGGAGTTCATCATCACCCAGCCTTTATTATATGAAATATTAAAGGGATTTATATAAGGCATGGAGGGATATCAACAGGGGAGTGGGAGGGGGACAGAGGAGGAAAAAAGTACAGAGAATAAATAGCATAAGCAGTAGGTAGAAAACAGACAGGGGAGGTTAAGAATAGTATAGGAAATGTAGAAGCCAAAGAACTTATGTGTTTGACCTACGGACAAAAACTAAAAGGTGGGGAATGGGGGTGGGGCAGGGCAGAGGGGAAGAAAGGGGGGGAAATGGGACAACTGTAATAGCATAATCAATAAAATATATTTAAAAAAGACATAACAATCCTAAAGCATTGTGCATCTATTAACAGCAATTCGAACTACGTGAAGCAAAAACTGACAGAACTGGAAAATGAAACAGGCGAATCCATAGTTATAGCTGGTGACTGGATGACTCCTATCTAGTTATTATTGTTAGAGCAATTAAATAAAAAGTAGTAGATAGAGGATTTGTAATACTATCAAATAAACTAACCAATTTGATGTATAGAGAAAAATACACCAACCACTGACAATTCATCAAGATGCATTATATGCTGGACCAAGGGAAGTCTCAACAAATTTAAAGGGATTGAAATCATACAGAATATGTTTTCTCACCATGATGAAATGAAAAATCAACAATAAAATGATATCTGGAAAATATCCAGGTATTTAGAAGTTAAACAACATAGCTCTATATGATACACAGGTCAAAGAAAAAAATCCCAAAAGAAATTGCAAAACGTTTGAACTAATGCAATTGAAACCAAATATATCAGCTAACGAAGTTCTTAGGTGGGAATTTATAACTCGAAATGCTTACATTAGAGAAGAGTGCTATAAAATCAATGATATAGGGTTTCACCTTTAAAAATGGTAGAAAATAAGACCACTTAAACTTGAAAACAAAAGGAAAGAAATAATAATGAGGAAAAATAATTGAAATAGAAAACAGTGAAACAATAGAGAAAAATCCAACAAAAAGGTGTCACTTGAAAAGATCAATAAAATTGATAGCCCCCATATAAATGAACCTACAGCTAGAGAGACAGAGTGAAAAGAGAGCGCAAGTTACCAGTATCAGAAACAAGAAAATGTTGCTATAGAGCATACAGATTTTAAAAAGTTAATATGAAATACTATGAATTATTTTATGCCAATAATTTGGCAACTTAGACAAAAAGGATAAACCTTGAAAGACAGAATTACCAATAGGGGCGCTAAAAGAAATTAACAATCTGAATAGCCTTGCCTGCATGAAAGAAATTGACTTCAAAATTAAAAAAGAACTCCGGGCCCAGATGGCTTTACCCGGGACTTCTATCAAACATTTGAGGGAGAAATAATACCCATATTACAAGTTCTTAAGAAAATAGAAGAAGAGAGAACATTTCCCAACTCATTCCTGAGCCCGACATTCCTCTTAGAACACCACCAGATAAAGGTGTTTTAAGAAAAGAACAATAAAATCCAAGAGGCTGGAACTAAAAACTAAGCTAAGAAAGTGTGGTGGCTTTTTGATGCATCACCTTTTAGAAGCTACCTTCCCAATTATCCCAACAAACACTAATCTAGGTGATACAGCAAAGAGATTTTGAGGATGTAATTTAAAGTCTGTAATCGGTTGTCTTTAAGTAAGGAAGATTATCCTGGATCACCTGGGTCAGCCTGACTTAACCAGTTTGGAAGTCCTTTAAAAGCAGGGCTGATGTTTCTTTTGACAGAGCCAGAGAGAGAGAGAGAGATAGAGATAGAGATAGAGAGAGAGAGAGAGAGAGAGAGAGAGAGAGAGAGAGAGAGAAAATGCTGCTCTGGGGGAACAGCATCAGCCCATGGTGGTGGAGTTCCAGCCTCCCGTGACTCGCCCCTCTGGTTGCGTCCTCGTTAATAAAGGAAGGATGATATTAGAAGTTTAACATGTGCACAGAACTCAAGGATACTATACCTTCCGGGCCATGTAAACAGAAGGGGATTTTTCAGTGTCATTAGTTATGAGCAGTCATATAACCTAAAAGTTTTCTCAAGAGTTTGCTTCATACATACCAACTTCTGCCCACTGACCTGGAGAAATAAACTGACATCACAATGTTAGTGAGTTTAAGGGGAAACGAGGGTCACTTCCTCTTTGGGGACTATACCCCAGGGAAATACTTGAGGTTAAATATATATATATAAATACACAGACAGTCCCTGACTTGATAGTTGTTCAACTTACAATTTTTTGACTTGATGATGGTGCAAAAGCAATATGTACTCAGTAGAAACTGTACTTCAAGTTTGATGTTGATCTTTCCCTGGGCTAGCGATGGAAGTCTGTATGACACTCTCTCATGGCATAGGGCAGCAGCAATGAGCCCCAGCCCCAGCCAGGCACAGGGTCCCGAGCTGAACAACCAATACGCAGCCGTGCTCTGCGTTGCCAGCGTCTTTGGATATTGTGTTCTGAGCACATCTGAGGTGGCTAGACTGAGCTATGACATCCAGTAGGTTAGGTGTATTAAATGAGTTTTTGAGTTATGATACTTTCAATTTACAATGGGTCTGTTGGGATGTAACCCCATTGTAAGTTGAGGATGCATGTATAAATGTTTTCTGCTGCGTAACAAATGACCACAAACTTAGCAGCTTCAACTCTAACACCCATTCGTTAACTCGCACTTCCACAGGTCAGAAGTCTGGCAAGGTGTGGCAGAATTCAGTTCCTTGTCCTAGGTGTAAGACTGAAGTCCTGTTTCCTTACTGTCTTTCCACGTTCCTTGCCCTTCCATCTTCAACGGAGAACCTTCTTGGTATGAAAAACTTGTAAGACTTTGAATCATTCTGACTACTTGGGCTCCAACCTCTACACCCAGAGTTGAAGGGTCATAAGCTAGGCCCACCTAGAAATGTTCCCTTTTTAAAGACGAGTGTGCCATGCAACATAACCTAATCGTGGAGTAAAACCCATCACGTTCACAGCCTGGGGATGATAAAGGGCACACACTCCGTGGAGTGGGGGAGCTTGGGGCCATCATCAAATTCGACCCACCGCCCTCTCCGTATCTATATCTAATCTAGATAGATGTATAGAAGGATAGGCACACAGATTTCTGTAACATCCTTGCTTACTTGCCACCTCTACTGACAATGTAAGTGTAAAATACAACATAGAATGGTGCGTGTGCAGGGACAGTGAGAGCTGCAAAATCAGGCACACATTAGAATCCCTGCCGGGGTCAGAATGAAAAGGAGGAAGCAGGGCTCCTGGTGTTGTGCCCTGGTTTCAGGGTGGGGGGTGGTGGAGGAGGAACCCGTGTCTGAAGATACACAAATGACTTCTACTGTCTTCGCCCTTGTGGGGGTTTGGCCTGAACTAAGCCAAATTTTCAAAATACTGTGGCAGAGTTGGAGTGCACTTGGCTAACATATGCGACCAGCTGAAGCCAGGCTCCCCGATCATTTTAAGGCTGTATGGAGCTGGCTTGAGAGGAGGGTGGACAGGTTGAGTCACTAACCTTCCAGGGTCCCTTTGCCCTGGACATCCTCTCCTCCTGACTGAGTCACTGACTCTGAGTGGCCGCTGGAGTCAACATAAAGCTCTTCCCACTGCTCTCAGGCCTGCTGTCCAAACTCCCCCTTGGCCACCAGGCCCGGGTCCTAGCTGCTGGCTGATCTCTCCCGGCTCTGCACAGCCTTCCTTCACACCTAGGGCATCACACTTCACTGTGCTCAGTTTCCCTGGCACACCTCCCTGTCGGAGGGAAGAGGCTGTGGGGGAGCAGGGCCTGAAGCCTGGCTTCACACTTCAGAGAGTTTCACAAATGAGTTTTTCTTCCCTATGGTAAAAGGGCAAAGGGAAAAGAAACATATTTGTTCGAAGCTTGTAAATCAGACATCCATCTTCTTGGTGAACTTATGTTCTAAAATTTCCCAGAAACCACAGAATAAACTAAACTTCATAGGAAGCCTCCCAATTTTTTTTTTTTCTAGCAGCACAAGCTAGGTCAGAAACTGAGGTTCCAAGATGCTGCCTACCTCCAGCTAGCAGCTGGCTCCCCACGGTGCCTGATTCATCCTTTAATGCTCTTTTCCCCGTTTCATGAGAATATTTTTAAGCTCTTAAAAAATATCTCACCTTTCTCTTCCCACATGTCAGTGAGGGCTCTGAGGAGCAAAATAAATTTTCCTGTTTTTGAGATCTGAAATACTCGGAACAGACGTGGGCGGGTGAGCAGGAGATCATGATATAGTGGAAAAGCACCGGTTTTTATTTTATTTTATTCTTTGTGTTTATTTCCCACTCCAGGGTCCCGTCACTGAGGTTCAGTCTGCACCTGCTCATAAAGGCAGGCAGCACATTTAGTTCTACCGCAATTAGAGTTTCATTCGAAAACTTCCTGAAGTCGCCATCAATCTTCACAGCGGGTCTCTGAACCTGAGATTCTCCAGGTTGTTGACTTATCCCCATGTTTCAGGTGAGAAGCAGGCCTGGAGAGGGACCAGCATATAATTGTGAAAAAAAAAAACAACTCCATGAACTTAAAAGACGTTTGACACACGAAGACAAACATTTCCTAGACAAGATGAGAGAAAAAAAATGCAAGGAGGCCTTGGGTGTTAAATGCCAAATGGCAAAGGGTTCTTTCCATCTGTCCAAAAGGAAAAGAAAAAATGAGGCTATGTCTTTATATTCCCACAGGGAGGAAGTATCCTCCTATAAATAACATGAAACGTGAAGGATTTTTAGTTATAAAATAAATGCCAGGAGAATGTAATGCCCAGCATGGTAACTATGGTTAGTAATACTGTACTGTATATTTGAAAGTTGCTGAAAGAGGAGGTTTTCAAAGTTCTCATCCTAAGAAAAAAATACTTTGCTACTCTGTGTGGTGGTGTTAACTAGACTTCCTGTGGTCATTTCACAATGTACCAAATAGCGAATCATCATGTTGTGCACGTGAAAGTAATATAATACGTCAAGTATACCTCCATTTGTAAAAAAGGAATGAAGAAAATGATGATAAAAACAAGTAAAGGAAAACATGAGGTGAAACTTTGGTCATGTTACTCAGTTAAACAGAGTTTCTTCCCTTCATCTGGCATTTTGATATGACAACGATAAAAAGTATTACATCTTTAAGTCAGCAGGCTCGAGGAAGAGGTTACTCACCCTTTTCATTCTAAGAATGTCAATACGACTTGAGGTTATGCTATACGACTTTGATATGTGAAAGGTATTTTTTTATCATTCAGTTGCTACATTGTTTAAAAATTGTTTGGAAAAGAGAGTTGAAAATTTAGGGAAAATATTATTATATAATGTTTAAATTGTTAAACCAATTATTCGATGTTTTCTTTCTGAATTTTATGATTCTGGTTCTCTAAAATGCAAAAGGGAACTAATAAAAGCTGCCAGAGATCCGTTTGACTTTATCATGTATCTCTCCATAAATTTTTGAACTTGCTGTGACTGCAAAAGGGTTGGAGAGTTTTTGCACAGACAGAGCTAGAGAGCACACCTGTCACATGCACTGTGTTCTCTCTGGGCTCAGATCAAAGGGCCTGACCTTGACATCCTCTCTCTCCCTTTCAGGTCCTCAGAACGGTAGTCCAGGGGAAAAAAATCATCACCCACTAGATGCCACTTATGAGATTTTCATTTGCTGTTTATTACTTAATCCTTAAGTAGTAGGGACAGTGGTAGTTATAGCGGCAACTGCTTTCTCTGCAGTGCTTGCCATGTGCTGGGCATGGTCGAGGCGCTTTGACATGCATTATTTCTTAACTCTCACAGCACATCAACAGAAAAGCTGGGGGGAAATCTTAATTCATCTGAGATCTTCATTGTACAAGGCACCGTTTGCAAAGTCTTCTGATCACTCCCTTTAAGTTTCCAGAAGGTAATTTGTATATTGATTTTCTTTTTCTTTTTTTAACATGGCTTTTAGGGATGGTCCAAACTATGAGCTATGTGTTCAGGGCAATTAAACATGAGAGAGAGTAAAAATGATACCCAAAGAAATGACACGTAGTCATAAATAAGAACCAACTGTCAGGATGAGGGGTCAGCGTGTAGAAGATAGGTATGATGTCTACATGGAGCGATATACACACCATGTCACCATTATTTTATGTCGTGGTCACAAAGTTGAGGGACAAAGAGTCAAGTACGCTCCCAGATCAGGCAGCTTGGTGAAACAGTTTCCATCACATATTTGCTGGTGTGCCCTGAGTTTTCCTCGTTACCTGCCACTGAGCCCAGAGGCCACAGGGGAACTCATCTCCCGGCAGCCTCACTGGTTCTCCCTCTCGTTTTCTTGGCTCTCCTTCTGGGTCCCTCATTCCCCTTTAATTACTTTTATTTTTAAGCCAGTTCATCTAATACCTGTGTGTGTTTGTTTTAAAGGAACTTGGGAAGGTCTCTCCAGGCGCAGCGGGGAGGGGTTCTGAGTTTGCGGGTGGGACAAGCGGTGCCATCCAAATATTTTAGAATGCAATAGTTCATGCGTCATTGTATGTTCAGTCTTCTAGCGAGACTGTCTGCTGCACTGGAGAAAAAAGCCTTGTGTAGGTACTTCCACAAACCACTGAGAGTATTGCCCACTGGATCCTATGCTGTTGTTTCTGAGTATAAAGACAGTTGTTTGAACTGAACAAGCAAATAACTCTTCACCAGTGAATAGCCAACCATTTTAAAGGCAGGGGGATACCATAAATATTTCGCACAGAAGAAAGCAAGGTAATCAAAAGCTGATTGAAACCCATGTTGTTCAGGAGGATGGAGGAGATGGTTAGGTTTCTTAAAGCGCCACTTCTAAAATCTTTAGAATGAACATGCCTTTCGTTTTCATTTGTTCCTGAAGAGGCTTCCTCACCCGCAAAATGAGGAGGTTGGAGGAGATTTTCTTTGACGAATCATTTGTCTGCACCAGGCCAACAAAGCGACCACTGGGGCTGGAACTCACATGACCAATCCCAGAGAGCTGGTGGGAGGGTCAAGACCTCCCCAGGAGAGGTGTCAAGCCTGGCCCAGACTTGGGTATAAGAGCCAGTATTGTATTTGCTTCCAAAATAATTTTTAAAAAGTTAAGACTTTATGTCTAGCAGGGCTCTAAAATATGTGACAGAACAATGATAATATGGACCAAAGTCAAGTGGCTCCATTCATGCAAGCACATATTTTATATCTTTTTCTCTTTATCAACACTACCTCATGCCATGCCTAGGTGAAGAAGGACAGGTTACTTTTAGGGAGGCTTTGTATAGAACTATACAACTATGCAGCAGTGGTTCCCAAACTTTTTTTTTTTTTTAAAGATTTTATTTATTTATTTATTTTAGAGAGAGGGAAAGAGAGGGAGACAGAGAGGGAGAGAAACAGCAATGTATGGTTGCCTCTCACATGGCCCTCACTGGGGACCCGGCCTGCAACCCAGGCATGTGCCCTGACTGGGAATCGAACCGGGACCTTCTGGTTCCCAACCCGCGCTCAATCCACTGAGCTAAACCAGCCAGGGTGGTTCCCAACCTTTTTGCACCGGGGACCGGTATCATGGAAGATAATTTTTCCATAAACTGGGGCACGGGGGCGATGGTTTCAGCATGATTCAAGTACATTACATTCAAACTCACCTCCCGCTGTGCAGCCTGGACCAGTACTGGTCTGTGGCCAGGAGATTCAGGACCCCTGCTCTAGAAAGTGCAGTAAGCTTCCCAATGCCCTGCTGTCTGCTTCCACGATCTCTCCTAGCCTCCCAGTGCTTCCTCCACTTTTCTCCTTTGCCTGAAGGAATTATACAAAAGGCCAAGTCTTATAACTGTGATGGTTCAAGATTCAGTATTTGCAATGAAGAAGCAACTATAATGGAGGCATGTATTGGCTGCCAGGCATTCTATGTCCCAATGTTGACCATTGCCTTCTGCCAGCTACGGAAGATCCTTGGGTTGATAGATAGAAGCAAGAATTAGCTCTCCTCCCCCGACCCAGGATCAGAACCCAAGAATTTATATTACTCACAAACTCCTGTAGCTAATTTTCATGCAGTTGAAATTTGATGACCATTCCGACACAGAGAAAGGTTATGGGGGGAAGCAAATACAGGAGAACAGACTGGGAGGGTGAGGGGACAGTAGTGGTAAGTATGGGCCAGGGATGGCAGTCTGAGATGCCTCTTAGGAGCTGAGAAAATGAATCAGCAACTTTTGGTGGTTCTTCTGGCACTTTCCTGTCCCTCGTTCCCACCCCTCAACCTTTGGTCTCAGTTGATACACTCTTGGCGGGCTGCAAAGCAGGCCTGTTACTGTCCCACTGTCATCCTCTCCCCCCAGGCACAGAGTGGCTGAGATGAGCTGGTTCATAGACCCTCGAGAGGAGCAGTGACGGCATTTGCATTAACATCTGTCCATTTGTCTCCAGACACAGTCTCAGTGTCCTCATTTAAGTAGAGGTTGCACACTTGTGACCTCCTAATTATCTCCTGCACCTGTGCAGTGTCTTTACAGCTGGTCTAGAGTCTCAGGGGGCTTCCACAGGGCCCTTATAGGCTCCCTGCCCGTCTGTCAACCTCTCCATTCTCACTCTCGGTGGTGGGACTCAGCCACAGCCAGAGCACAGAGACCAGGACTCCAGCTGGCCTTTGCCTACTCCATAGTCATAGCCAGAAGTGGGGAATAATGTCCTAAGTGTGCTTCTGCCTGGCTTTGCTAATATTTACTGAGGCTCCCCACCTAGAACCCTGAGCCCTTTTCCCTGGGAAGAAGGAAGGGAACAGCAAAGGTAGCTGATGGGCTCCTTGGACTTGAGCTGTGGCATGGCTCCTGGGGACGGAGCCAATGAGAGCTCTGACCAGGCTTGATAGATGGGGGGCAGGGGCACCTTAACATCTGTTCCAAGACTTCCTCCTGTCTCAACTTTGTACCACCTTCTTTCAAGCTCGAGTGGGGAATAGTTGTCCTCTGGAGATGGACTCTGCAGAGGCAGTCCTTGGGAACATATTCTGCATTGACTGGCCTCCAGCTCTGGTGTCTGTCCCCTCAGGGGAGAAGATAAGCATGTGATGACCATTTAAGGGACAGGGCCAGGCTCTTTGAGCGTAATCATTCCCAAGACCTGAGACGCAAAGAGAAGTTTCTCTGATCCCTAGTAATAGAATTTGTGCAAGACTGACAGATGTAGGGGAAAAGGGGCAGGGACTAATAACCCAGGGGCCTTAGCCTCTTGGTCATCAGTGGAGTGAGAAGTGTTAGAAAAATCTTGTATTATTAATAGAGTAGATATGTGCTCATCTGTCTTGAGTTGGGTTTCCTGGAACAGAGTCTGCAAGATACTCAAGGTTGTGGGATTTATTGAAGAAGAACTCTTCAGGGAAAACTTGTAAGTGAGGGAAGGAACCAGGGCAGGGAAGGGAGAAGAGCTGAGGAAGGATAAAATTTCAGCAGATCCACGGAAAGGAATGCCCCTACGCCCCTGGTTTGACTTTACTCCTTGCTGACTCCTCACCTGGGCTGCAGCCCCTGCCTCCCCTCAATTCACAAGCTTCGCTGGGTGTTGAGCATGGGCCAGGTGCTGGAGCTACAGCATGCCCTGGACTCTCAGTGCTCTGTGTTCGTCAACGCATAGAGGACAGCAAGTGTCTATGTTATCGCACTTTTTGCTACCGCTGGGCTACTTCTGTCCTGGGAATTCAGATATTTCTAGTCAATTAGTGCACAAACACATTGCAAACCTAGTTTTTTTAATGGTTCTGAAATAACAGTCCCACCAAATAGTGTTCTGGGATACAGTGATGGGTTATTTCCATAAAGAGAGCTGCTGATTTGTTTCCCTTTTGAAAATCCACTTATATTTACGGAAGCATGTCTTTTAAGTTGATGTTTTAAAGCAGCATAACGAATTGAGGTTTTTGCAGTTGTAACTAAAAGTTAACTTCACCGCACTTAAAGTGATAAAATCAAAGTCTATATGCCATGATTCAGAACATGTGGATGAAGTTCATGTTATTTTAAAATTAAAGTACTCAGCTTTGAATAATGTCATTAACTATTTGTTTAATGTAGATATTTAAAGTAGATTGTAATGAATAAACAAAGGAAGCTTGCGGATGATAGAAAAGAGAGGACGCGTAGCTTAAACCTGACGTTTGGAGCAGTATTCAGTTAGCTCTGAGTAAGAGCCGGTAAAGAGCTGTTCTCTACCTTCGTGCCGTCTGCCGGGAGACAGAGGTTCCTTATCGCACAAAGAAACTCTCCCTTGAGAGCTGGCTAACTCTGGGTCTTCATGCTGACTTTTTTTATGCTCTCGAATTATTTTATAAGCAAACCACAAATGTTTCTTCTTTCTAAAAGAACTGAAGGTCCCAGGTTAACTTCTGCTGTGTCTCTGTGAAACTGTTTTGTTACCATTCTGGCTCATAAGGGAGCCAAGTGACAAGACTTTTTTATTCTCAGGCCCCTGGGAGCAGAGGGGCCTGAGAACAAGAATCAAATGGCTAATCTTCTGCAACGCCTCTTTTGAAAAATATTGTGCCCACTCAGTAGGACGGATGGGAAGGCCCAGGAGATTTGTTAAAGTCTCTCAGCAGCCGTGATAGGTTCTTATCTTCAGGGCAATAGTTTGACCTAATCTGTAATGCATACGTTCTATTGAAGAGTTCTACCGTCCTCCCTTTTAAATCTTGTTTGTCACTGTAACGTACTAAACAGTCATTTTGTTGTGTCACCCGCAGATGGTGTCTCCACTCTCCTTTCACTCTGCCCGAAGGCCTGTTAAAAACTACAGGCCAGAAACTAGGTCTCCTGGAAGGAGTAACAAAGGACAGCCTCGGAGCCCTGGTGGAAAGGATTGTACCCGGTACTCTAATTATCGATACTGCGAGGAACACCGTCATGGCCTCAGGTTCCCCAGACAAGCTCACCTTGTCACTGTGAGTACAGACCTGTCAGACTGTATCAGGGATGTCAGCTGGAACTTCCAAGACTCTTGGAATCCAGCAGTAGAGGACTCTATGAAAGTAGGCAGCTGATCCAAGGTTTGAAAAATAAGAATGGATTATGTAGCCCTGGCTGGTGTGTCTCAGTGGATTGAGTCCTGGCCTATGAAGCAAAACGTTGTTGGTTTGATTCCTGGTCAGGGCACAGGCCTGGGTTGCAGGCCAGGTCCCCAGTTGGGGGCTTGGGGCCGTGCAAGTTGATGTTTCCCTCTCTTTCTCCCTCCTTCCCCTCCTTCTAAAAATAAATAAATAAAACCCTTTAAAAACTTGATTATGTAGATAGAATAAAAAGGCTGAGGGAAATATTACTGTATTTATCAGGATTGTCTTTAATGTTCTATTTTTGAAAGGTATACAAAGAAGCCTTTTTTTTTTCTGTATTCTTTGGATATCTCTAACCCTCAATTTAGCTGGCTGCAGTTGTGCAAACTGGAATGAAACACTGTTTGAATGGTGCCTTACGCCAAATGACCCTTCAGAATTCACGAAAGCCGTTCTAAGGGAAATCTTAATGAGCTAATGAATCACAGAGGAACGGAAAGACAATGATGGCACTAGTAACTGAAATGTGGTGTGTTGTTATTATAACCAAGCATATCATAATAGTACCTGCCTTATAGTCTTCTTGTGTGGATCAAACCAATAATCAGTGAAAAGGGTAGTTACCTGTCACTGCTAGACCACAAGGGGAAAGGTGCCTTCTGCACTGATCCAGGGCAGAGCATGCACAGCTGTACATGGTGGTTCCGGTTTAGAAGGTGACATTTAGGTAAATATCTGAAGGTGTTACAGTGGCAAGCCCTGCAGGTATTTTGGAGAAGAGCATTTCAGACAGAAGGAACAGAAGGAGCAAAGACTTCAGACAGAAACATGCCTGGTGAGACTGAGGAATGGCCAGGAGGCCAGTATATAAAGAGACTTAAATGACTCTACCAAAAAGTAAAAAAGAAAGAGAAGAAAGAAAAACGTGTTAGAACTAATAAACAAATTCAGTAAAACGAAGGATATAAAATCAGTATCTAAAAATCTATTGTGTTGCTATAAACCAACAACAAACTATCAGAAAGAGAAATTAAGAAAAGAATCCCATTTACAATTGCATCAAAAACAACAAAATACTTAGGAATAAATTTAACCAAGGAGATAAAAGACCTGCACACTGAAAACTATGAATATGACCTTGATGAAAAATTGAAGAAGACAGAAATAAGTGGGAAGGTAGTCTGTGCTCATGGATTGGGAGTATTAATACTGTTAAACTGTCCACACTACCCAGAGCAATCTACAGGTTAAAGGAAACACTTATCAAAATTCCAATAAAATTTTGTTACAGAACAAGAACAAGTGGTACTAAGACTTTTATGAAACCACAAACGATTCTAGATGGCCAAAGCAATCTTGAGAAAGAAGAACAAAGGTGGAAGTGTCATGCTCCCTGACTTCAAATTATATTACAAAATCAAAACAGTGAGATGTTGGCATAAAAGCAGACACACAGATCAATGGAACAGAATTGAGGACTCAGGATTAAATCCATACAAATATGAATAATTATTTTATAAAAAAGCAGCCAAAAACCTACAATGCAGAAAGGATAGTCTTCTTAATAAATCACATTGGGAACACTAGATATCCAAAGGTAAAAAAATGAAACTAGACCACTATCTTATACCATACACAAATATTAACTCAAAATCGTTTAGACTTGAGTGTATGATCTGCAACCATAAAATTTCTTGAAGAAAACATAGACAGTAAGCTTCTTGCAATTGATCTAAGTGACTTCTTTTTGGATATAACTCTAAAGGCAAGGGAAACAAAAGCAAAAATAAACAAATGGGACTACATCAAACTAAAAAGCTTCTGCATTATGAAGTAAACCATCAATAAGACTGAAAGGCAACCTACTAAATGGGAGAAGATATTTGTAAGTCATGCATCCAACAAGGGGTTAATATCTAAAATATAGAAATAATTTACAGAACTCAACAACATAAAAACAAACAACCAAATTAAAAAATGGGCAGAGGATCTGAGTGAGCATTTTTCCAAAGAAGAAATACAGACAGCCAACAGGCAAATGAAAAAAATGTTCAGCATCACTAATTATCAGGTAAATGCAATTCAAAACCACAATGAGATATCGCTCATACTTTTCAGAATGGCTATTATCAAAAAAACAAGAAAGGACAAGTGTTGGAGAGGTTATGGAGAAAAAGGAAACTCATACACTGTTGGAAAAAATGCAAATTGGTGAGGCCACTATAAAAAACAGTACAGAGATCCCTCAACACATTAAAATAGGATTACCATATCACCTAGACATCCTACTTCTGGATATTTTTCCAAAGAATACAAAAACTCTAATTTGAGAAGATATATGCACTCCTGTGTTCATTGCAGCATTAT
Source organism: Micronycteris hirsuta (assembly GCA_004026765.1). NCBI lineage: Eukaryota > Metazoa > Chordata > Mammalia > Chiroptera > Phyllostomidae > Micronycteris > Micronycteris hirsuta. The sequence continues at coordinate 63,222 of PVJI01002106.1, forward strand.
TTATAACAGCCAAGATGTGGAAACAACCTAAATGATGAATGAATAAAGAAGATGTGATATATATCATGTATCAAAATATATACTTAGATATTTATATATTATGTATAATAATATATATCTCACAGTATATATAGTATTCCATTGGGAACATATATATGTGTGTATGTGCATGTGTGTATATATATGTATACATATATATGTATGACTTATTCAGCCATAAAAAGAATGAAATCTTGCCATTTGCAACAACATGAATGGACCTTGATGTGATAATAAGTTATGCTAAGCGAAATAAATCAGATAGAGAAAGACACACACTGTATGATTTCACTCAAATAAATGACCCACATGCTACCAATACTGATACATTTCAACCAGATAGAGTTAAATTTATTTTAAATTGAAGGAGATGACAGAAGCTGATACAAAACTTTCTTCTTAGGAAGTTCAGTGTTATAAGAGGAGACTCTGGCAAACCTTACTAGCCCTTAAATTTTAAAATTAAAACCTGAAGACGGGTGAATTGTAAGAAAGTCAACAATAGTTTGCCTGCCATACATCAACCATGAAGAACTCAGAAGGAAACAGATGTGATCAGGCTATTTTTCTGACCTGGTTTTAAAATAGAAGCTTGATATTGCTTCAATGGGGAAGGCTCCTGCCATGGTGTAAAATAGTATGCAGAAAGAAGTTGCAATGAGCTAATAAACAACCTACCAGGAACCACTTGCTGGTAGATAAGCCCCCCAAAAGTGATGAAACATAAGATTTTATTCAGTCTCATCAACTAGTCCATGATTTTGAACTTCTTTGTCACTTACCTTTTCTACTATGTGATTTATTCACCTAAAAGTAGGGCATCTATTGTCAACGCTAATCATATCTCCCTATTGGAGATGGTATTTCACTGAAATATACTAAGTATTCATTGAAATTTTAGTTAAATAAACCAATGAGGCTAAATGAACAGCACACAGAACAAATGCATCTACCCAATGGTGATATTAAGAATGTCTAACAAGAGACATGGCTCAGGCACAAAGCATCCAGAAAGAATGCCCTCCCCCCATAAATAACCAGTGCAACTCTACCAGAGTACACTAGTTAAAGATCAGTGGCAAATTTATTACCTCCCTCCCTCCCTCCCTCCCTCCCTCCAGTTTAGATTCAAATATCACTGTATGAGACACTGTTTCTGTTACAATGTCCTTGACCCTTTGGCCTTCAGCCTTTTTCATTTCCTAATGCAGTCATTCAATTAGAGAAAGTAAACTGAGTCACTCATGAAGTCCTACCATTTTTAGAATGTAGGCTTTTTAATATTTTGCTGATCTTTAGGTAGCAATATTTCATTACAAGAGGTTGTTTAGGTTCGGCACAAATATACCCAGGCTCTGGGCCAATAAGCCAATGGTGATTTGCATGCCTACCCAGTTTAATCTTTTTATTATCTTAGCAAAAATAATTTCTCATAAAAATCATTTACTCATAATTTCTACTTTATTATTCAAAGAGCTCTTATAAGTACAGGTGTCTCTTTAGTGGCATAAAACTTCCTTTTCTTCAGGATTAAAAATGAAACTTTAATTAAAACATTCAAGGCAATAAAGGCAAATTATAATCCCTTTATGCAGTCAATGAAATGGAATTGAGAGAGAGAGAGGAATACTGGATTTTTTAATGATTCATCCAACCTTATTAAAATTTTCATTATATTCCAAAAATGTTATCTGATAGTAAGTTTCTTCTTTATAGGAGGCAGAATTTTCCAATGAAGTTGTTATTATTCCCTTAGTCAATATGAAAACAATCAGCTATAGGGAACGTTGTGTCTACAAAAGAAAGGTTTGGTCTGCTAATGGACATTTGTTAATATCATCTGTTCGTAGACCACTTCTGTGTAATTTTATTTTATGTATGTCTATTTCATCTTAGCAATCATGATGGAGACAGCTACAGTTCTGTAATTGTTTTCGAATGGGCCAGGGGGATGGGTGAAAGATGAAAGAATTAAGAAGTATAAATTGGTAGTTACAGAACAGTCACGAGGATGTAAACTACAGCATAGGGAACATAGTCAATAATGTAATAACTATGTATGGTGTCAGATGAGTACTAGATCTACTGGGGTGATCACTTAGTAAGTTATATAATGTCTAATCACTGGGTTATACACCTGAAACTATTATAATATTACATATCAACTGTAATTGAATGATAAAAAATTATTTAAAAAATTTCCTATTGAATCACTATTGAATAGACTACCACCATCCTTCTGGACTCTAATACTTGATCCAAAGTGAACACCCCAGTTTTAAGCCCTCTCAAAATATGTTACTGTAATTTACTTTTAACAACATAGCATACTTATTAAAATCGCATGCATTATTAGAATGCTAATAAAATTATTGTAACCTGCACGAAGAAGGCATGGTTTTGAAAGGGAAGATGGATTGGAGTGTTAGAGGCACAAGCAGCTTCGCCACCTGTTCCACCCACCGTCATCCCCTTCGGTTGCTACCCCATGTGATCAGATGGCTTAGAATAAAAACAGTTTTGCAACACTATGCAGTGAATTTACTTTTCTGTGCTTTCCCCAACCATTTCCTAATCAAAGCTCATTTAATGAAAACTGGGTAATCATTCGATGTTTTAGTGGTCTCCTACTGTGTGATGGACTCAGTGATAACAATCATCAAAGGGAATCCAAAGTGCATGCGGAATACAGACTACCTCCTCAGCTACTAAAACTAAGATGATATGTTTGTATTCATTTGTTATCTTCTAATTGCTTGCCATTTGAAGTAGCATCCTAAAGTTGGGGTAACAAGGTTGGAATATGCAGTCTTTCTTTGCACTGGCAGCTCAGCCACACATCGGTAGCATTCATTTTTCAGTCGTTAGACAACTACTGTGTCTAGCTACAGTGCGACAATGGTAAGGAAATTAATAATGTTCACCATTTTGCTCTTAGCCTAATGGTTTGTTTAATTAATTGGTTACCAGGCATAGCAAACACCATTTTGATGTTCTAAGACATCTTTAATGGGGACAGCAATCTCTAATAGGCTCAGAACCTAAGAGTTAATGGGACTCCATTTGAGATCAGTAATAGCAAACGACAATAACAGAATTATAACTTAAACATAAAGACATGTGGTTTGGTAAGTAATTTCATGACAATGATTTATAATTTAACATTGGAATGGCTCCAGGAAATCTCAAAATCAGGTTTTCCTAGCTAAAATGTATGGAAGTATCTTTTTCTCTTCTTTAAGAATTGAGCTATGGTGAGTATTTCCAGTGTCCAAGACATCCTCCTGATCAACAAAAAGTAAAGGGAAATGGATAAGTCCTTCAGCCTTCTTGAGAAATCAGGAAGGGGTTATTGGCATGAGACCACAAATGGAAAAAAAACCCCTAAAAGCTTGCATAATATCAGGATCCATAGAACTGGAAAAATTAGCAAGTATGGCTAAGAATGAGACAGACGTAGAGAAAAAAGATGGTGACAAAAGGCATCTGATCACAGGGAAGAGAAAACTGAGTGACATGGTAGAATTCCATACCCATGAACAGGTAAGGAGCTGCATGGAGTCCCATGTAGGTGAGTGTGTATTGCAGTCTTCTGTCACCCAGAAATTCCCAGTGGCTGTTTTCAAACTACATGTTTAATATATGTGTTAAGTATAAAATATTGTGATATATATATGTTTTATTTATATAAATTATATAAAATGTAGTCTTTTGTATTATTTAAATAGAGATTGCCTAATGTTTCAAAGAATCTTTGAACTGCTGGGAAAGGGGGTGTGGTACCTGGTAGTAGTCTATACAAATTATTAACTGTTTTCTCTTTCATTCCCTCATTTTCTAGAGCAACACCAAATGTATTCACTTTTTAATATAGCACAATTCTGCCCACACCCCAAGTCCCTGAGTCTCCCCTCTCTCCCTGAGGCAGATCTAGTTCCCTAAGTGGAATTCTAGAAATAACCATCGTTATAACTGTTGTATATACAGCTGAGTTATATAACTTCCAACAAGTGAAATTCAGGGATATTCAGAGTTCTCCTTTCTGTTAATTCTTGGGGGGAAAAAAGCCATGCATTTGGCTGGTGTAGTCGGTGTTGAGGTTGCCTGTCCCAGATCCCCTTTGTGGAGCCGGTGGACCCACTCCCTCGTCCCTGTGAATGTTGGCTGCTCCTGGCCCTCAGCTCTCCCCTTCTCTGGAGAAAAATTGTTTTTGGCCAAATGGATCTCACTTGGGAAATGCCTGGGGGGTTGTGTCTTCTTGCACCCACCCCCTGACTGATTGATATGTGATTAAACTACTGAGTTGTTGAAACTAGAGAAATCTGAGCAGGAGGATGCAGGAAATATCAAGAAGACTTTGTTCCTTTCCAGAGGACATCCTCACAGTTGAATGAATGACCCACCTGGGGTCATTCTCCTGCCCAAAGGAGTGAAGGGTAACTCTACATCAACTCCCACCTCTACTAAAAGAGAAGGAAAGCAAGTGGCCGAGCATGAGGCATAGAATCTAAAAGCTGAAAATCAAGACAAAATGAAACCTAACAGTGACCCCAAAAAGCCATGTCTGGGGGGGACTGAATAACTGGCAGCAAGTACTTTGATGGGAGTGTTGAAGGACACACATTGCTCCTTAGGAAGAGCAACGATGGAGATTAATAGTTGAAAATGCGTTGGGAACAACTGTAGAAGTGCAACTAAAATTAGCTGCAATTGGTAATAAGAATCCTTACATAAAAATAGCAGTAATAAAAAGTAACAATAGCTATTGTTGATTGAGCACCTGCTAAATGTGAGGTTTGGTGCCAGGTTCTTTACATTTATTCATCATAGTCCCAGTAACTAATCTGTGAGGCTGGAATGAGACCAACACTCATTTCTTTCATAATACCATGTTTCCCCTTATTCTATTACAAACTCACATAGGAAAGAGTAGTGTGAAACAGGCAGAAAAAGAAAAATGGAACCCTTAATATTATTTCCTTCTCCTTAGCACACAGCATAGTGCCTGGCAATAAATATTTGTGGAATGAATTTGTGAAAGAACAGGAATTTAGATATCTTGGATGGTGGAGCCAGGTGCTGCAGTTTTCTTTGTGTTTCCCCAAGCTTTCTGCATTAAATTTGTACTTTCATGAATTGGAAAATTATGAGCATAGATAACTATATCTAATGCTTAAATATTTTGAAAAATTGGGGTCAATGTAATTCCTAAATTAAGAGAGGATTTTGTATAAGAGCTCATTTAGTTTTCTCACCTATGACTTTAGGCTTTAATTTGTTAGTACACTAAGTCCAAGGTTACAGAAATGCCTCTTTCATACACTTTCAGCACCACGGACAGCACCCACAGGATTCACTGTGCAGATGGCTGTGGATCCTAATGGAGGGCTGCAGCAGCTCTTCCCTGAAGAAGGGGGCTGCTGTTTAGGGCTCCTTTCCTCTGATGTCTGAAAAGGGAACTTCTACTCTCAAGGTCATGCCAGATGTCTTTTCAAAAGAGAGAGAACATCCTGAATGTGTTCGTTAAGGCATGGGCCTATGCTCCATGACAGCCAGAAATGAACAAAGGCAATCCCAAGCGAATACAGTGGCAATCAGAACCCCACGTTGGGACACTAAGAGGTTGACCCTGGGTGCTAGGGCTCAATTTTCTACAATTATGCCCTAAGATTCTGTCCTTAGGTGGGAGAAATGAAAATGCTCTGGAATGTCACTCTCTTTGCCCCAGTGAACCACTTTCTGACAAGCAATCAGTCCTGTGATAAGTGATCTTGACCCAGAAACTGAACTGCACTCCCATTTTATAGATCAAGAAATTGAGGCTCATAGAACTTGAAAAATCTGCCAAGGAACATAGTTGGTTGAAAGCAAGACTGAAACAGGAGACCAGGCTCCCTGATCATCTTATGCAATTTCTGAGATACCCACAGAAAAGGAGAGTTTGTCCTGGCCCTTCTGCACATTTCACAGTCCAGAAGTCACACCACCCTCCCCTCTCATACAGGCCCTGTTCAACCATAGCATCACCACCTGATTCCTGGAAGAATTCAGCATCTGCCTCACTTTTACCTGTAGACCTTTCTCTGCCCTCACATGACATTTCTCCTGCCTTCAGCCTATACTTTGAGGGTCACTGTTCCACAAGCCCCATGGACAGGCCCAGTCCTGTTAAATCCACTTTTTTTGACCTGTCTTTGCAAGTAGCCCCTTTGTCTGATGCTGCTCCTTGCAGAATGCGTGCTTTCTTCCAGCTGTAATTTAAGAAAGCTCGAACTAGGTTCTGTCCAAGAGACGTAGGTCAGGAGCTTAGAAACAAAGCAGCTACCTACACTTCCTGCTTGCCCTGTTCTCAGCCCAGCTTTTCTGACAAAATAGCATTTTATTTTATTTTTTTCCCCATTTGCAGTTGTGGGGTACTGTCCTCTTCCTCTATTCATGAGATCCTGCCTCTGTAATCTGCTAGCTTCCCCATTTCCTCTGAAGTTGGGCCCTCGCTTGCTGGGATACCTGGAGAAGGGTTTTCACTTCTTAACTCCACTCTAATTAGACATTCATTGATTACTTATTAGGTCAATCCATATATTTTACTTATAAAAACATCAATTTCATTTGGTTTAACTTCATATAGGAAAGTCCCACATGAACACTAAGGCACCAGACATTGTTGAGTTGTAAGTGGGTGAACTTCAAAAGAAAGGTTGTCTTCCAAGGGCTATATTTTCATTTTTGGAGGGCCCAACTGCTCTACTCACATACATGCTGTATAGCCATACCTCCTCAGGCATGCATATGACCGCATGTGTATATTAAACACATATGTCTTGACACCTATTTATGTTATTTTTACTGACTACCCTTTAACATGGGAGCATTCTTGTTTATAATTAAAAACGAGGCCAAGGCCCTCAGTCCTGCACTCTCACCTGACCCAGAGGGGATCCTGTTCTCAGCCGTGTCTTTGGTGGGTGGGTTCTAGCAGGGACCACAGTCTTTGGATGCTCTGAACTGGGCATGGCAATATCATTCCACCACAGGTTTGGTTATCCGCCAAGAGAACAGCCAAGCTCAGAACACAGGAGCCACAGCATCTGTTTGCTTGGGAGGAAGTTTGGCTCCGTCACTGCAGAAGGTCTCAAAGTGGGGCTGGCACAGTTTGCAATCAGACATTCTCATTTGCATTTTTCTTACTAACAGCTATTTAGAGAAGAGCTTTAGAGATGCTGGCTGATGATTATGGGAACTGGGTCTTCTTCTATGCACAGACCCACGGGCAGGAGGAATTTTAGCAAAGCTATAATTTAAATACTTAAGGGAAAATGCTGAAAAAGCACATATCTCATTTTCTGTGTTAGGAATATCTTATCACTTCAGGACTGTTTGGCATAGCAAATATTAGATTCCTCCATATGGTAGCTGGGTGATCTTAGACAAAGCATTCGACCTTTCTAAATCTCAGTTTCCTCATCTGGAAAATGGGTTAAGACTGTGTTCCTCACGGGACTGTTGGGAGGACTGTGTGAGATAAAGTTTACATTTTAATGGAGAAGGCAGAGAGAAAACAATGGTTAAACTAGTAAGTGTTTGGTTGTTTTTGTGATGAACAATGAAAAGAAAATATTCAGGGTGCCACGAGAGTGACAAGTGGAGATGTGGGTTGGTCAGGGGTGCCGGGGCAGCTTTGGATCTTAGGGAAGATGAATGGAAGAATGATGTCATTATTTTATCTAGCTAGGAAAAGACAAAGCAAGTGTCTTGGGATTATTACTAAAGTTTAGATTGGAATGCTTTGGGTAAAAGTGGCTACCTGTACATGCTTTCTTGTTCTCTTAGTATTTCTAAATATGCTTTATTAAGCAAAATAAAGGAACTGCCTAAATTAGAAGTAGGTTCTCACTTCTGTTGCAGGGTTCTCAATAGTGGCATTTTGACATTTGGGTGGCATAATTCTTTATTGTGGGGGCCTGTGCTGTGCCTCGTGGTTAGCAGCAGCCCCGACTTCTAATTACCCCCTAGTCATGACATCAAAATTTGTTCCAGACATTGCATGGTCACCAGTTGAGAATCACTGTTCTAGTGAAGTCATCTTAGGACCACATAGCATTGGGAGTAAACCAGTAATAAATAGTTCCCCATGTTTGAGGATATTAGAGAATATATAAAAACAAACAAGCAGAAACAAAAACAAAGTCAGCCTGAGCCTTGGCCAGAGTCTGGGGTGGGTCATGTGGCCTGACCAATTCTGCCTGAGACATGACTGTTGTCAACTTCGTAAGCTGGAACAGGGTTGCCCAGATGCCCCCTCCAGGAGTGGCTCCAGATAGGGCTGCTCAAAGAAAAACCTGCGTATAATCTGGGAGGCAGATGTGAAGCACCAGCTGTCCTTCTCAGGACTTCAGGGTCTGACAGAGTGATGGACAGATGTATGGCCAACTTCAGCTTGTCATTCTCCTCCACTCTTCGTCCAGTTCTTCTTCCCACCAGCTGATCCCACCGAGCCACAGCAAGCCCAGCTCACCACCAGAAACGTGACCATGGACATGTGGGGCAGCAACCTCACAAAGACAACAGCTTCCTCTCCATGCAGTCCTGCTTGGGTAACTGGACATGCTTGGCTTCTCTGAGTTCCCTGCAAGCTCTGACTTGTACACCTGACTTGTGCTTCATGAAGTCTAATTAGGGCTTATTTGCTGACCTCATGGTCCCTCTTCCAGAACTTCGCTTCCCCAACTCCTCTCGCAACTGGAAAGTGTCCAATGTCTATAATAAATCCAATTCCTTATTCCATAACACTCAGTGGTATTTTAGTGATTGTACATTGATGATATCTCTCTATTGCTTAGCCTTCCCCGGAACTAGAATTTCAGAAGCCACTGCTATCTAAGCCACTGTGGTTACCACATCCATCCCAAGGGAGGAAGTATAGAGCATGAATCATCACCGAGGACAGAGGCTGAGAGAAGCAAGGCAGGCAGTCAGCTTCCTTCCTAATTCAATGGGCACTAATCAATTTATCTCTACTATGCCTGCTCCCAGAGCTCAATTTGTTTTGTCTACATTGGAAGACTGTATATTAGAAGAAAATTAACTCTTTGTCTGTTGAAAGAGTAAGGCTTTCCCATGAGCAGCCTCAGGTTTAGGATTTAAACCGTTGGTGATAGTTCAGCAGAGCAGGGCCCAGCACATCTTGACTGAAAGTGGTGACCACAGTGCAACCTTGGGCAGAAGCAGACCCAGAGATGAGGATTTGAGGCAAGCTGTTCACTGAACAGGCGATGAGTGGAGACTGAGGGAAGCATGGGGGAGTGGGGCAGGGCAGAGCATGCAGCCAGTAAAGGGTTTGTTGTCAAGCTGGTGGCTGCATGGGTAGCTGGAGCTCAATTCCCCTGCAGAGCTCTGGAAACCAGTATGGAATGCACTAAGTTATTCCAGCTGGGGCTGGTGACTTTTGGGAAGGAAGGTTATTATGTGGACTCTTGACGTATGCTTCTGACCTGCTCTGCACACGGGCAGAAGACCCCAGCTGCCACAGATGCAGATGCTGGCAGCTGGGCATTGTCCAGCATGCACTAAAATGCTAAGGCCCAAGGAAACATGCAGAGGGGCACTGACGGCATCTGTTACCTTCTGCAACATCAGGTTTTGTGCCTAAAACTCAACATGCATACAAAAACCAGACCTCAGAAAAGAAGCACATCAAAAAATTAAAAGGATCTGTCCTGTGTTTCGCCTCTAGTCCCAGGAAGTGGTTTACATTCAAGTCCTGCAAACCAGAATCTTCTCTACTCATATTCCCCTGGTCAGTTTAGGGCAATGTGGAACATGTTACATCTGTTTGCTCAGTTTATTCATTTCCAAATTTTCCCGGCCTTATATCATCTTCAGACTTGATGCTCCTTCCTCCTTTTCCTCTTCTGTTGGTAGCATTGCACCAAACAGAGGAAAAGGGTAGCAGATTGTTACCAGAAACTTCACAAGGTGAAATTTGATCAGCAGCACCTTTTGGGTGTGGATTTTAGTTTATTGGGAAAACTGATTTCACATCCTTTTGATCTACAAGAGGACCTGGTTCAACTTTACATCGTGGACTTAATGGAACACCATAGAGAAATGGCCCCTTAATTCCATTCTCCATATTGTGAGTTGGCCTTTGGTAGAAAGGATAAAGAGATTACAGGAATATCACTGCACATTTCTCTCCTGCAGGAAGTGTCTTTAGCCCATGAGGGTCTTTCATGGTAAAGGGATAAAATGGGACAGGGAAGGGCTCCGGGGCACTGACAGTTCACTCTCGGTCCCCAGGGCTGGCTCAGGTGAGCCCTCTAACAGAGCAGAGCTAAGGGTCCTGGAGTGCCTCTGTGGCCCAGGGTTACTCTAGAGCACAGGCGGCAAACACAGGGCCCGAGGCTGAATCTGGCCCTCCACTTTGTTTTATCCAGCCCAGCACCTTGTTTCTACCTGGCGGCAGCACTGAGCTCTTGCTTAACAGTTAAGGAGTAGTTACATTTATACAGTCCTAAAATTACATTCGGCTCTTTGAAGGCAACCACAAGGCTGGTGTGGCCCCCGGTGAACATGAGTTTGACACCCCTGTTCTAGAGCTCAAGGATGCATAAAGGGATCCAGGGAAAGGACTGAACTAAGAATGAAGTGCACCTATGACTGGAGTTCTACTTGTCATGAAACTCAAGGGAAAGAGTGAAAGAAGAAGAAGGAAGAGAGGGAGAAAGAATGGAGAGACGGGTTAGAGTGCTTCCTGTCCCCCAGCCCGTGAAATGGTGTCATCTTGATTTTAAGACAATGTCCTTAAAGCTCAGAGTTTAAGTGACTTTTCTAAGATGACTTAGCTAGTCAGTGGGAAAATTCAGTTTCCAACTCAGTCTGACTTACTCTGAAACGTGTTCAACTTTGCAACCCCACACAAGCACTGTACTTGGCAGGCAGCTGGGTTTGGTGCAGACCCCATCAGAGGTAGGAGGACCCAATAAATGCAGGTACCCCAGTGTCACTCCCTACCCATTCATTCACATCAGTAATGGTAACTAAGTAATACGTAATATTTGAGAAATTGCTATATGCTATACACTGTGCATGCCACTTAATTTTCAGAACACCGTTATTGCACATTAGAATTCCTTAGGAAGCTTTCATATTTTATATTTTTATTTTTAAAATATATTTTATTGATTATGTTATCACAGTTGTCCCATTTTCCCCCTTTATTCGCCTCAACTCTGCACATCCTCTCCCACCTGCATGCCCCACCCCCCTTAGTTTGTGTTCATGGGTCGTACATATAAGTTCTTTGGCTTCTCCATTTCCTATACTATCCTTAACCTCCCCCTGTCTGTTTTGTACTTACCATTTATGTTACTTGTTCCCTGTACCTTTTCCTGCATTACTCCCCTCCCCTTCCCTGCTTATAACCCCCCATGTGACCTCCATTTCTGTAATTCTGTTCCTGTTCTAGTTGTTCGCCTAGGTTTTTGTTTTTTTTTTTTAGGTTTGGTTGTTGATAGTTGTGAGTTTGTTGTCATTTTACTGTTCATATTTTTGATCTTCTTTTTCTTAGATAAATCCCTTTCACATTTCATATAACAAGGTCTTGGTGATGAGGAACTCCTTTAACTTGACCTTATCTGGGAAGCACTTTATCTGCTCTTCCATTCTAAATGATAGATTTGCTGGATAGAGTAATCTTGGATGTAGGTCCTTGCCTCTCATGACTTTGAGTACTTCTTTCCAACCCCTTCTTGACTGCAAGGTTTCTTTTGAGAAATCAGCTGACAGTTTTATGGGAACTCCTTTGTAGGCAACTGCCTCCTTTTCTCCTGCTGCTTTTAAGATTCTCTCCTTCTCTTTAATCTTGGATAATGTAATGATGATGTGCCTTGGTGTGTGCTTCCTTGGGTCCAAATTCTTTGGGACTCTCTGAGCTTCCTGGACTTCCTGGAAATCTATTTCCTTTGCCAGATTGGGGAAGTTCTCCTTTATTATGTTTTCAAAGAAGTTTTCAATTTCTTGCTTTTCCTCTTCTCCTTCTGGAACCCTTATTATTTGGATGTTAGAACATTTAAAGTTGTCATGGAGGTTCCTCAGCCTCTCCTCATTTTTTTTTTAAATTCTTATTTCTTCATTCTGTTCTGGATAAATGTTTCTTTCTTTCTTCTGGTCCAAACCATTGATTTGAGTCCCAGTTTCCTTTCCATCACTATTGGTTCCCTGTACATTTTCCTTTATTTCACTTTTCATAGCCTTTACTTTTTCCACTATTTCGCGACCATACTCAACCAATTCTGTGAGTATCCTAATTACCAGTGTTTTAAGCTGTGCATCTGATAGGTTGACTATCTCCTCATTGCTTAGTTGTATTTTTTATGGAGCTTTGATCTGTTCTTTCACTTGGGCTATTTTTTTTTTTTTGGTGGGCCTGTTACATAGTAAGGGGCGGAGCCTTAGTTATTCACCAGGGCAGGGTAATCCACATCACTGTGTTGTGGTGCTGTATGTGTGGGAGGGGTCTAAGAGGGAACAGTGCTGCTTGTTCAGCTCTCTGCCAGGTTTCAGTCATTTCCTCCACTACCCACAAGCAAATTGGGCTCTTCTGATGCTGATACTCAGGTGGGTGGGTTTGTGTACATGCTAGGTCCCTGTGGGTCTCCAATAAACTCTCCTTTGAGGCTGGGAGTTTCTTCTGCCTCCTCAATCCCCACAGGTGTTTTCAGTCAGAGGTTTTGAAGCTTTATTTCCCTGCACTGGGACCCTGGGTTGCTTGGTCTGTCTGGCTCCCCAGTTGTTCCTCCTGGTTTATCTGCTTGCAAATGTGGGACTGCCCGCTCTGCCAGCTGCCGACTTGCATGGTCTGCCAGCTGCTGCCTTGCGGTGAGTCCTCTCTGCCCCACTGCCCCTCTCCACCCTTCCTACTGGTCTGAATGAATGTTTCTTCTTTAACTCCTTGGTTGTTGGACTTCCATACAGTTCAATTTTCTGTTAGTTCTGGTTGTTTTTTGTTTTTAAATTTGTTGTCCTTCTTTTGGTTGTGTGAGGAGGCACAATGTGTCTACCAACACCTCCATCTTACTTGGGAAAATTTTAAACATATGAACTCCTGGTGGCCTCACCCTAGATCAAGAGTATTAGACTCTCCTGGGATTAGAACAGAACATAAATATATTTTAAAAACTCACCTGGAGTACATAATGAACGACCAGGGTGAAGAACAGTGGTTTGTGGACTTGAACACATATTGGAATGTCCTGGAGGGTCGATAGGCAATTTCTGGGCCTCACTCTCAGAATTTATGATTCAGTAGATCAGGGCTGGGGACCACAATGTTGTATTTCTAAAAAGTCCCCAAGTGACACTGATGCTGCTGGCCTGGGGCTCTCTCTTGAGAACCATCTTTTTAGGACAACTTTGAGGGTGGTATTATAGTAATTCCTACGTCACATATTAATCACCTGAGGTTTGGTGATGACCAAGCCAGAACTCAAGCCAGGTCTGTGATCCACGTGGACAGAACCAAGGGGGAGGAGGGAGCCTGGGGAGGGAGGTGGGGTTGGAGGGGGAGGGAGGAGGGGAGGGGAGAGGATGCAGATATCTGTAATTGAACAACAATAAAGTAATTACTTATAAAAAAAGTCTATGTTCTATTTGCCTCATCTTGTAGAGAAGTTGATCAAGCCTGACTGCCAAGTGCTTCTCTGAAAAGCAGCTACAGCTGCATTCCAACACTGCTTAAAAGGCTGCTTGTGGGCTTCACTAAGTCAGTTCCAAATTCTTGCCTACTAGTAAGAAAGAAGAAACATTAGAAATGACAAGCTAATTTTGTTTCATTAATCAAGATAGCATTAATTGCTCCAATCTCCTTAATGAAGGACGGCTAATGTGTACAGAAACACTTCATCCAGCACGGCTTCCAGGCACCACCTCAGGGGCCTGTGCTTCGTTAGAGACTAAAGGAAAACTCTTCCAAATAAATGTTCTCTTGAATGGACTCAGCTCTCTGTGCTGCCTGCCTAGGCAGCTAGGATGTCCCACAGAAAGCACAGTTTTTGTTCCAGGTGACCCTGGTTCCAAGCCTCAGGTGCCCCAATGCTGGAGAGCTTTGGCTTATGTGGAATTCAGGGATGGTCACCCAGATGGATTTAGATCCTTTGTAAATGTCAGAAGCTAAAGCCAAAAGCACCATAAGCAAATTGATTACAAATTCAGTTTCACCCAGCATTTTTTTTAATGGCCATGGAGGTGAATTTCAAGGCCTTCAGAACCCAAGTGATTGCACTTTCAACTTTAACTTTCCACTGAACTTCTAACATAGGATAAGAGCTTCAAGGCTCTTGGAGGAGACCAGGCTTCCATTTTTGTTTTCTCCCTACCTTCGGGTTTTCTCCTTAGAGCCATAGTCTCTTCACTTACAAAAGGGGGATGGAGCTGAGACTTGCCATGATAAGGTTGTTCCCTGACTCTGCTCTCTCCCTTCCATCTTTTCCCTGATCATGATTTTTTGATAGCCATTCAACTAACAAGCTGATAGAAAACAACAACAAAAAAAATGGTCTTGTGTAGATTCTCTAAAAACAGAGCCTGAGATGCATTGTTGTGCAAATGATTGATGGAGCACTTCCACTTCCCCTGAGAGTAAGGGAATGAGGCAGCGGAGGGAGAGGACCTAGGCTAAGAGGTAAGTTCAGCTGATATCTACTCTCTGCCTGATCCCATGGGCAGTTCTGGAGCAGGAGTCACATCACAGTGTTCCTTTTGTGCCCTGCATTGGCCAGTGATTGGCTGCAGGCCACTGATGGGAAGAGCATAATATCTCAGAAATTTCCAGAAGTGGGTCTCAACAGATGAAGGGCAAGTTTCAGGATAAAGACATGAGAATAATCCAAGTGCCCATCAATAGATAAATGGATAATAGAAGAAGTATGATGTATATACATATGCATATGATAATATAAGAATGATATATATGAGTGGGATCCCCCAAAACCAGAATTTATTTATAAAAAATTGTGTATTTATCCTTACATGTTTAAACTGCGGTTACTTTCAAAGTACTCTCCATTTGATGTGATACACTTATTGAGACTTTTTTCCACAGCTCAAAACAGTTTTTGAACTCATCAATTTCGATGCCTTTTAGTGCTTCTGCTGTTCTTTGTTTCACTTCTTCCACATTGACAAAACATTTCCCTTTGAGGACTGTTTTCATTCAGGAAGACAAAAAAAAAGTCCCTCGGGGCAAGATTGGGAGAGTAGGGAGGGTGGGCACAAGGGTCATGCTGTTTTGGGTCACAAACTGCTGAACACTCAGCATGGTGTGGGCATGTGTGCTCATAAGTCACCCATCATGAAATGGGCAAATGTGTTGTTGAGTCTTCAAAAAAATTCACTGAAGCCAAACGCAGCCTCTCACAACAGCACCAGCTAGTACACTGATGCAGATGGGTTCCTAGAACACTCACCTAGTAGGGGAAGCCTGTACTACAAGGGGCCCACCCTCCAGAAGATAATTCTGACGTTTTGGAGGATTCCCCCCTCACCTACAGTAAAATATAGTGTTGATACATGCGTCCCTTCTGTACATAGAGCCAAAATATACTTTTTTCCTAAGTGTTAGAAGAAAACCATATAATAGCTGCCATTGCTGTGATTTTGGTGGTAATGCCAACCCTCTAATACATTAAACTGTAAAGATTCTGCAGGCAATATGCATCGCAGCTGGGCAGCCTAAAGTAGGAATAAACAGAAGGCATGTGGGATGGTATAAGTAAGCAAATAATCTTGCTGAGTATTTCAACTCTCAAAAAAATCCATTTGAAAGTAAACTCTGCCACAACAGGAAATATTACAGCTATTCCAAATGCTCATCAAACACAGCACCAGCCTATCTAAACAAAGCTAGGATTGCTTACTGGGAAACAATAGTTTTTCAAGCATGTAAAAAATGTCAACATTCTTTGTGCCTGTTAACTCCAATATGGAGAATTACAAACCAATTATAAACAAAATAGAAGAGGTTAATAAGAAAAATAGAAAGTATCAGGGTCTTAGTTCCTCCACCTGCTGGTTTTGTGAGCCTAAAAAAGCTACTTACTTCTGAGCTCATGCTTTTGTATTTTATAATGGAATTATTATCAATAATGCAGTGATAGAATATTGTCACAGTGAATAAAGCAAACGAAGCAGCGTATATACTGGGAGGGTCAAAAGTCCATTTACAGTGCGAGTATGAGAAACCATTTACTCTTGTATTATTATTTACTAATTATTGTATTATTTTCCATATGAACAACTGTAAACCAACTTTTGCCCCACCCTGTATAATATGTTACTTTCATGTAAGAGAATAGTAAAATGAGACACTATGCCCAGAAGGTCTACTTTTTGGAATTTAGCCTAGGGGAGTAATAAGATGTATTCATACAATGCCAATTCATATGCAATGCTCTTTACAGCACCTTTATCAGTATTTGCGAGATATCATCCAAATCCTGTGCAATCAGGAGGGTGGCAATGTAAGTTACCATTTGAACAGGAATTCTTCTGAGAGTGGAAGGCAGTGCTGTTAATCATGACAGGGACGGTGCCTGACAAGCCAGCATGCATTACATTTATAGTCAGGAAGAAGTTACTTGGAAATCTACTAAATTCTGGCAGACAACACAGGGTACTGAGCCAAGAGAGGGCATGAGTTGTGGGGTCTTTCAGCTAATGCAGGCTGAGACGCTACCATTCCAGCATCAAAGGGCTAGAGAGACTCAGAAGGAGGCTGGCCTGGGAGCCCAACTTCTAGTTCTTGGTCCTCATGACCCGCCTGCTCACAACCTGCTGTTAGACGTGACCCTTTTATGATTCCCTGCCATGCACCCAGGATCTCTTCATCCAGGGCTTGGTTAACTTTTAGGTCATCAGAGCAATCGAACAATATCATGAAGACATAATGAATCCAATGGAAGAAAAGTTACCCAACAATAGAAGGCCATTCCTTCACACACACACACACACACACACACACACACACACACACACACACACACACGCGCGCGCGCGCGCGCGCGCGCGCAGCTTCTAATGCACCGAGAATGACCATGCACAGAGGGAAGCTCAGAGAGTTTGGTCCCAAGTGCTGTGGAGGCTCAGAGGGTTGTCTCATTTGGGCAACCTTAGCAGAAGTCAGATCAGGGAGGCTCTCTGAGTGGACAGGAAGTTGAGGCAGAGGCTTGAAGGAAATCTTGATGTGCCGAGGCTGCAGGAAGCCTTAGTGCAGTCAGCGTGTGAGGTCTACCCTGGGAATCCTAGGAAGGGTGGATTGAAAAGCGTGCACAGGTCCTTCCGCTCCTCCGCCTCCCACAGAAACTCTCAGGTTTCAAGCCTGGCACCTAACAAGTCACCTCTGTTTGTATTGGGGTGTAAGTGACCTGCTGGACCTGTTTTTGTTAGGTCTCCATGCCCACAGCCTCCTTGGGTGGAAATGGCAGGACAAGACACACAACTGCCCTGTGCTGCCTTTGTCCCAACTCCGATGTGCCAGGACATGGAACTATCTGTTGGTGCTCTAGCTGCGAGGAGAGCTGAGAATGACTGCCGTTGTCTGTCCAAAGAGAAGCGGAACTAGCAAGTCCGTTCCACAAATGGGAGTGCTTTAAACTGCGTCTGCCTGGTACTAGCACAGCCACCGTGGGGTCGATCTACAGAAGTTTTATTAGCAGCAATGGGTTGCCCCGGATCTCTGAGAGGATTGGCGCTAAGAAAATAATCCCATTATAGTTTGCATCATCAGACAAAGGAACTCAAGGGCAACATTATTAAAAGATAAAGTGGAGCTGATATGTAGATCTGAGGCTGACTTATCTTCTCTCCCTTGAATCCACTTATCACCGAAATATTGAGCAGAACACCCTCTTTTCCCAGGGTCCTCCATCTCAATGAATGCCATCCCTATCCCCATAAACCTGTCTTTCTTTTACCCCCCACTTCCACTCCATCAGCAATCCCCGATCACTTGCTTCCAAAACACGTCCAGATATTGTCACATCTCTCCAATCCTCTGCTCCAGCTCTGACCAGGCCAGAGCCAGCTCACTTGGGCTGCGGTCATCACCACCTGACCGGTCACCTGATTCCAACCACATCCCTCCACTACCGACTGTACCCAACACAGCAGCCTGAGCATCGATATTTTCACAGGGTCAAGCTGAGTACCCCCTAGTCGAAACCCCTCCTGTGCCTTCCCATTGCACTAAGAATTCAGTCCACAGGCCCTGTAGACTCTGGACTCCTTGCTATCGCTCTGACTTTAATTCCCACCACCATCCACAGTCCTTCCCACGCCAGCCACTTGGCCCCTCTGAATGTTCTTAGAAGCACACAGCAGGCTCCCTCCCCGGGGTCTTTGCAGTTGCTCGGACCACTCTTCCCCCAGACGCCCAGAGGACTTGCCTTCTCACTTCCTTTAGGTCTCTTTCTACTCAAATACCACCTCCTTGGGGAGGAGCACTCTGATGACTCTGTTGAACAAAGCACTATCTCACTGTCTCCTTTCCTTGTCTCCATGACATTTAGCAGTAACCCCCACCTCACAGAAACACACACTTGTTTGTCTGTTTCTGTGGGGCCTGTCTCCTCACTAAAATGTAATTTCCACAGATAGCCAGAAATTTGTCTTTTTAAAAAACAATTTTGTATGCCCAGCACCTAGACTAGTGCCTGGAGAGAGTAGACATTCAATAAATACATTATTGAACAAACGAACAGTAACAGAAGTATTGCAAATCATTAACTTTGTGTAATAACAACCAAACTGTCCCTGTAATTATGTCACTGTCACTAACTTGCATTTTTAAATGCTTTCTTAAATAGAATTACCGCTCGGAACCGAGCCTTGCCTGGGGATCACAGCAGGACAGTGCCATGCCCTTGAATATTGTCCATCATATGTGTGACAATAAAGAGAGCAATTGCTCTGAAATACAATTTCTGGCCTCACTCTGCAGATTTTTTTTTTTCTGGAGGCATTTGATGACAAGGTGAGGAGCATGGCTTCAGGAGGCTGTCCACTGAGCTTCTCTGGGGAGTAGGTGGGGCAATGTTGCTGCCCACACTCAATGAGAAGGCACCGTGCCGACCCTTCTCTGCAAAGGAGCACAGACGGGGACATCTGGAGTAGGGCTTTGGACCAGATGATACTCTTCAGTGCTGGATGGTGATGTCCTTTCTATAATGGCTCTGCCATGAACCCTGACTGCATTTAAGAGTCACATATGAGCCTTTGAGAAATAGCAGCATACGGCCACATCCTCCAGAGATCCTGACTGCTTTAGGGGAGTGTAGGAGTTGGTGTTTCTTAAAAGCTCCCCTGGTGATTTTAATGGGCAGCCAGGGGGCCAACCGCAGGTCTGTAATCCTTGGGTAACACTGAGAGAGGGCTCCTTCTGGACAGAGCCAAACCCGAGGCATCGGGGTGCGGGTAGGGGAGGCGAGACCTGGGCACTGGAGCTGGTGTCAGCCCTTGGAAAACCCACAGCCCTGCGGAGAGCTTCACAGCTGTACCATCACGTCCCAGGTAGAACACCTGAGCACTTCGGGGGGGGGGTGACAGCTCTAGAGGTGTGGAAACCTTAGGAAGATCCAAGGAAAGAATGAATGAGAAGATGGAGGAGTCTGACATATAAAATATATGGGGCAAAAGCCAAAAGTTAGATTTTTTTAGCCTGGAGAAGTACATTTAGCAGAAAAAGACGTCGCCGAAGTTGAGTTAATTTTATAACCATCTTTAAGAATATACATACATCCCCACATAAAGAAAAACCTGTATCCAAAAAAAATCCAGATGTGTGAGACAGAGGAGAGGGTCGTTATTTCTGCCTGTACTATATGCACACATACACACACAGTATTACAGGCAGATGCTTACACAGCATTTTCCATGCACTGGAGGCCCTTCTAAGCTCTGCGTAGAGCTGCGCTTGTATTCACTCATGTAGTTATTACAACAACCTTATGAGATAAACACAAATGTTATTCCTGTTTTAGGATAAGGACTCTGAGGCACTCAAGGATTAAGTAACTTTTGCTACTATATGGATCTGGAATTTAAACCTAAGTGGACTGGTTGCAGAGTACATGGTCTTAACCATTACTTTGTACTGTATATATGTATGTACATACATATGTAGTGTGTGTATACACATGTTACATATGCTGTACATGAGTATAGGTATGTCTATCTACCTATCTAGACATACACACACATATAATATACACACACTAGGTAGGTAGATATGTACTGCTGTGTGTGAGTACACACACACACACACACACCTATAGATGTGTAGTATTTTTAGAGAGGGGAAGGGAGAGAGGAAGAGAGACATGGATGTGTGGTTGCCTCTCACATAGCCCCCACTGGGGAACTGCCTGCGACCCAAGCATGTGCCCTGACTGGGAACTGAACTGGTGACCCTTTGGTTAGCAGGCCGGCGCTCAATCCACTGAGCCACACCAGCCAGGGCTAGATAATGTTTTAAAGAACATGTATACACATTTTGCTTTACAAAATGATACACAGTTTCCTTTAAATAATAAGCATACTTAAACAATAATTTATAATATTGGGACACACAAATAAGTAAGCACAAATTTTGAAGAGAAAAACACTTCGGGTCTCACATGATAACCCATTACAAATCCTTCTCAGGGAAAATTTTTGAGATGGATTAAAGGGAAGGCACAAGTAGTTCCATGGAAAGTCTTGTGCATTTGTTCTGGGTTATTTTAGCATGTGATAGATAAATTCATTGAAAAATGTGTTCTTTCTGGGATTTCCCCACTGAACAAGGCTGACTTCTAAATGTTAAGGCTCTGCCTGTCAGCGACTCAATGTCCCATTGTTCTCTAATTGGCTAACTGGCTGCGGGGGTGGGGGGGTGGGAGGTCAGGAGAGTGTGGGGTGGGGGGCGTGATTTTCATGGCCTCATCCTGCCTGCACGTTAATTAACAGGGCCTTTAAAGAACTCGGTAAGTTTTGTTTTGCTTTGCCTGTGGCTTTTTTTTTTTTTTAAATGAACTAGGCAAGGTGCTTAAAGAATAGCCCAGAAAGGTAATTGAAATACCATTTTTAAAATGTGCTCTAGAATTTTCTTGGAAATAAGGTCTGGGTTTATAGAGACGTGGTACTAATTATAATAAAATGTGGGAACCTTCTTATATTGGATCGGAATTCTTTTTTGTATTTACAATTTGATCATTATAGCATGACCTTAATTGAAAGTGAATCCAACATAAACTCACAACATAATGGTTTGGTTAATTTAATTAAAGAGTACTGAGTTGGAAGAATATGTAGTAATAATGAACAAACATAAATTGAGGAGGACAGTGAAAGTCTGAGAAGCTTGAAAACGGTGAATAAGTAGAAAGGGCGATACCCTTACACTGGCCTTTGAGTTCATTGTACTAAAGTTGTAGATGGTTAATAAAATATTTGAAGAGAAGAGACAAAGATGCTTTATAAAATACCGCTGATGAAACACTTCTTGTAAAAGGGCTGCTGCTCAACTTGCTTGATGCCTATTAAAGACCGAATTAGCCTATTTTTGAAAAACAGAAGCCCCGTGGAGCCATTCTTTCTCTAGGCTCACATTCTTTGTCTAGCGGGACGTGTGGTATGAATGTCAACGAACTTCTCAGACTGAGTTCTGAAGTGATTCATGGAGCACCACCAAGCACTTCAGTCCTGTTAGCTGGATGTCCCGGGTTCTGCGTCTGCCACCTCTCTCCCCATGCCCCATCCAGTCATCCCTGCCACAAGGGGGACAGGGCGCACTTTCCCCCTGCAGCCTGTACCCTGCCTGTTCTTAGCTAAGGTTCTGCTCTAAACCCTTCCCTGTGTTCTAGCCTTGGTGAGTGGGGCTAGAACTCTAGGCCCCCTACTTTTATCCTTCTGGAAAAAGACCTAAAGCAGGTACAGCCCACCCCACACCCCCTCCTCCTGGCACTGCCCTTATCTTCAACCTTCCAAGCAGGAGGTACCATTTCATCATACCAGCCCCAGGAGAAAAACATCAGCTAGCAATAGGGGGAATGGACAGGCAAACTTCTCAAAGACATGGAACTTGTCTTATTCATGTTTGCATTTCCAGACCTGCCAACAGTGCCTTGCAGTCATAGGTGTTCAATAAATGTAGGTTACACTGAATTTGAACTTCTTCTCTTCCCCCTCCCAACTTCATCCACAGAATCAGTGACTCCACTGTAAGTTTCTTATGAAGCTGTCATAAAAAATATTTTACTTATAATGCCTAACACATGATTTGTTCCAGACTAACAAAATTTCCAAAATTTAGATGCCTTAACTTAAAATTTTTTTAAGAAGTAAGATAGGATATACAATGTGGGACCTAAGGTATGATAACAAATAAACGAGTTTAACTATACATATTCGTCAAAAATTGGCAGTTACCAAGGTGCCCTTCAATAGTTAAATGGATAAATAGCGTTATATTCATGCAATGGCATACGATACAGCAAGAGTGAACAGTTTACAACTACACACAAGGTATGAGTGATGCTCACAGATGTAATATTTGGAGAATAAAGCCAGATGGTGAGTATAGAGTATGAGTTTCTTCACATGAAGTTCAAAACAGGCTACATTGATCTATGCTATTAGAAGTCGTAATAGTGGTTGTGCTAGAGACCGATGTTCTCAACCAGGCATAATTTGTCCCCCAAGGGACCTTGGGCAATGCTTGGAGAGTCATTCTGGTTATCACACTGGGGAAAGTGTGCTTCTGACAGCTAGTGGGTGGAGGCCAGTTTGCTGCTAAACACCCGACTATGCACAGGACAGACCCCACAGCAGAGAATGGTCCAGTCCAAGACACCCATGGTGCTGGGGCTGGGAAGCCCTATCTTAGAGGGGCAGGGGCTGAAGGTGGGCACGGGGAAGCTTCCGGGGCCTAGCAATACCCTGTTTCTTATCTGTGTGCTGATTACACAAGTGTGTTCAATTGGAAACGTCATCACGCTACACACATATGGTGTGCATACTTTTCTATATGTATATTACCCTTCAACAAAAAGTTTTAAAAATGTTAAGAAGTTATCAAAGCTTTAGAAAAACTTTGTTTAATAAAAATATATCCTAGGACTGAATTGGGGGATATATTAAGTAGCTATCAGTTTACATTGACCAAACCATCTAGATTTAGTAGAAAACAAACAAAAAAATTGTATAGAAAACATCAAGTGTTTAATAATAAAGCAAAATGTTAATATTTTACTCATTGAATCTTATTGAATACCAGGATTTAGGGTACAATTTAAAATGGCAACAGCAACTTTTTTTTCTTAACTGTTAGCCAAGGACATGCTTATTGATTTTAGAAAGAGAGGGAAAGGGAGGGAGAAAGAAAGAGAAATATTGATGTGAGAGAGAAACATTGATCAGTTGCCTCTCACACATGCCCTGACTGGGAACCAAATTTGCAACCTAGGTATGTGCCCTGACCGAGAAACGAACATGCAACCTTACAGTTTATGGGATGACACACCATCCAACTGAGCCATAATGGCCAGGGTGGCAATGTCAACTTAAAATTATACACTAACAAAAAAAAATGCATGAATGTTTTATTTATTAGAAAATCCCGTTGACCTGTAGATAAGAATCTGACCAAGTCACTTTTAGAATTTAGTATGTCAGCATCTGCAGACACCAAGGAAGAAAATAGCCACTTTTAAAAAAATGCCTCAGTGCCACCCACAGCCTCTTGCTGGGACCTTTTTCTTCATCCTGAACATCTGGAGCATCTTCTGCTCTGTGATTGTTGCTTGCACTCTGGCCCCTTAAACAGAGGAAAGAGAGTTAGACTGAAGAAAGAGGTGGGCCACTCCAGATTGGTAGGTGGCAGGTTTAACAAGCAAGGGAATTTACACATGAGGTTTGTCTGGGAGGCCACAAGACAAGTAAGTCTCTGCACCCACCTGCCAAAACCTTGAAAGTTTGTCTAGAGGCCTTAACTGGGTTCAGTCACGTATTCAGTCCAGATGGCCTCAACAACACCAACTCTCTCAAGGCTGAGTCCTTGAAGCAGCTCCTAGTGTGGGAATGGTGGGCAGAATATACATTCCCAGGACAAGGGAAGGGGTGAGGAGCCTCCAGTTGCCAGGGTCCAGCTCAAGGGTCAACTGGCAGCCACATCCTCTCAATGATCTCATCCAAAAGGGATATGATCCTTTGGTCCATCAAATTGACAAAATTTTTCACAGCATGACTTGTGCTTGGCAGGGTATTTCGAATGGAAAAGTCTACTGTGGCCATCCATCTATGCCTCGCATTTCTATGTTGGGTGTGCTGGGTGCAAATAAGTTGTCTTTTTAGTTCACAGGACTCCAATCAAGGGAAGCCTCACATGGCAGGATGTAGGTCCCCAAAACATGCACTCCAGTCCAGATGGAAGGAGATCTTGGGAGGAGGGAAGTATATTTTACATATAGAAGGGACATGACTCATTGGGATTTGAAGATGGATGGTGGAAGATTATTTACAAAAACAGCCATAATTATTTCCTTTCCTCTACGTAGACCTCCATGCAATGTGGCTTTGCAGCTCTTCTCATAGGAAGATGGAGTCTATTCCCCCTGCCCCTGCTTTACATCTGAACTGGACTTGAGACTTGTTTCAACTAATAGAATGTGGGGAAAGTGAGGCCATCCCAGCTCAGAGCCTGGTCCTCAAGGCCTTGCGTACTCCCACTCACTTTCTCGGAACCACTCCCCTGCCACCTGGATTGGCTGAGGTCAGTCTGGTGGAGAGTCAGAGACCACGTGGAGTGGAGACAAACCATCCCAGGTGAGGCCATCGTAGACCAGCCAGGCCCAGCTATGCAGGGGCTGCCTGTACATATATGGAGCAAATCCAGCCAAGACCAGAAACAAACAAACAAACAAACAAACCCTCAGCCGAGTCCAGCTCAGACTGGCAGCCCACAAAATCACAAACTAAATAACTGGGAGTGATTATTTTATGGAGCATGTACCTTTGCTCTCAGGAAGGTGGCTGCAAGCAGCTCTGACAGTTAGTCTATTCACATCAAGTCCGGTTTTACTAATGGCCCCTCTTTCTCAATTGTTGAAGGAAAGAGCCTGAACTGAGTATTAGTGACCTAGCTCAGGTAACCTAGTTCAGTTACTGGGGCCAGAGGCTTGGAGGCTTGGTGACCACACCTGGGTCCTGCCCAGAAAATGCGGCAATGCAATGGACTGAGAATGTGATAATTCCCCAAAAGCAAAAAATATGGGATGCCCAGTGAATTGCATGCTCTGTATCTCGTTGCCTGTAATGTGAGAATTCAGCTGCTGTGGAGTTTCTAACTGCCTGGTCGTTCATCGCTTTGTAGATTCTGTCATCAACATAGACACTGGAGCAATTCATTTGTTAATTATCCTACGTACATAATTTGAAACATGGAATATCACCATGAAAAAATGTTGATTTAGAACAAATTTTGTATTTTGGGTGCTTCGGTGTTTGCACATGTAGATAACTTATTGATATTTTCTACGATATTTTATCCTTGAAGCATACCAGGGATCTTTTCTCCTTAAAATGAAGGAAGGATGTGTCTGGCCAGTTTTATGCCCTGACATGTTACAGGATGACACACAGACCAGACACGCCTGTGTTTAAAAACACAAAACAACACGTGAAGGAGTTGTTAATGCTTGCATAGTTAAGTATAGGGAGAACTGATAGACAATGGAC
The DNA here is from genome assembly GCA_004026765.1 of Micronycteris hirsuta. Taxonomy (NCBI): domain Eukaryota; kingdom Metazoa; phylum Chordata; class Mammalia; order Chiroptera; family Phyllostomidae; genus Micronycteris; species Micronycteris hirsuta. The sequence continues at coordinate 89,028 of PVJI01002106.1, forward strand.
AAAAGAATGCTATTTCCTTCAACATTACATAATAAGCTCTGTCTTCTAGCCTTTTGATTTTCTCTTGCTGGCTTGTGGATGTGCTTGACTTGAATTCACCTACCCTCAGAAATAATGAAGGCAAAGAGGTGGACAGGGCACATGAGTAAAACATCTGGTGGAAAGAATTGACAGCACTTAATAATCTTTCAGCAGATGAAGGTTGTATGGGCTCCTTCTGTTAAAACACTGACTTGGTGATGGGTAATTCACCACATCATCCCTGTAAGTACACCACTCGGGGATCCGGAAATGAATCTGTAATACATCCACAGGATGGAATAACCTGCAGCTACTAAAATAGTGACACGGGAAAGCATACATAATATCTTACCAGGTGAAAAATGTTTCTAGAAGTGCATGATGTCATCGTTTTCATAGTGTAGATCTATTATATATATAACAGCAGGGGTCTCCATAATTTGAGTGCATTTCTCTCTTTAATGCTTCTTTATGTTTCACAGACTCCCAGTGTAAGAATATGTCGTTTTGGCAATTGTAAAATGTAAAAATAAAAATGCAAAATGTATCCATTAACTATGATAGTACCACATAGAAAGTCATGCTGACAAAATATTTGCAACTGGAAAAAAATGATTCCCTAGCTCCTCAAGAGGTTCCCCTCTTGTATAAATTTTGAAAGCAGTATTATAGTCTGGTGGGGCTTTTTTTTTTTTTTTGAGGGCTGCCAGATCTAAGGTAAACTAAATAATTACAACATCTACAGAGTATACCCTATTGTTAGACCCTGTTGTAAGAATTTTATATGTTTTAACTCATTACTACTCACAGCAGCCAATGAGGTAGTTAGTGCTGTTATTATCTTACAAATGAGAAAAACAAAGCATGGAGATTTTAAATTAAGATGTGTTAAAGTTAGAATCCAGGTTCCTGCTCTTGACAACTGTTCTATAGTTCTCTCCTGTTCTGTGAGAAAGAACATTCCAGGCAGCACTCATCTGTAAAGGAAAGGTTTCTCAGAAAGGAAAGCAGATCTGTGAATGCAAATCTCAAGTAGCCACTAGATGGCCTTGACCTCCTTCGCTTTGTCTATTCCTGGAGGAATTCACCTTGAGCTTTGAGGACAGTATCTGCCATGGAGAAGCTGGAGCACAGAAAACCCCTAAAATAAATCGCTGGTCAGATGCTCTCTGACTTACAGCCCATTTTATCCAGTGAGTGAGGCCGTTCTAAATCATCCAGCCACCAGCTAACCTGCTTCCTGAGTGGGCTCAGCAAGATCAGCCGAGCCGGTCCAGTTCCAGACACCTAACCAACCCATAGAATGCTGAACTCATAGATGCTTATTGCTTTACATTGCTAAGTTTTGAGGTGGTTTGTTACACAGCAAAACCTAACTGATACAGTATTCTGGACACGGTGAGGACTTGGAGTCTTTCCCTTGAAAGCCGACTCCACTTTGGCTCTTAACGTCTGGACGGAACCTCTGAAGTTCAGTCAAAGCCCACATCAGGTCCTTGGCCTTGGCAAATCGCCTCACATCCCCTGCAACGGTATTGCCTAGTTCCTCCCCAAAGGGGTCCCTGCGGGCTCTCAACTCACATTACCTTCAACATTCTTTCACAGGGAGTCTGCAGGGATTTATGGATTCCTTCTATCCTGTATAAGAGCCAACGAGGTACTAGGGTACCAACTGTTCTTTCTCACTTTAAATCTGCCGCAGTTCCATTCCTCTTTGTCTGCAGCGGCTAGGTGTTGCCAGATGGAAGCCACGTGAGGCTGTCTCCTTCCAGAGTTCCGGACTGGCTGCGGAAATAAATAAAGACCATGCAAATACGAAAGCCGCCATCACTTATGTTTGGTAGAGTCAATGCCAGGCAGGGTAGCAGAAAAGTTTTATCGTCAAAGTAACAAGGAAGGCAGTAGGTGTTCTCTGATTAGAGGTCGTTGCATAGGAAATCTGGATGCAGGGTCAGCAGAGGTGTGAGACACCTTATGTGATTGGTTTGGAAAGTGTATTTGGCCTTCTTTGGTTGGTTCTCAGTTGGAAGCTGGCGCAAAATTTAGAAAATTTGGCAATTACTAACAAAGAGTTCATTGCTCTGAAACAATTTCTATAAAGTTGTGTTTTTGTCTCCTGAACTGGTTGCTGCCGAAGGTTGTAAGTCAGCATTCTGTTGTCACCTGCGGGCTGGCCATTTCTGACTTGCACATTCAGTCTCTCAGTCTCCCTTTGGGACAATCTCTCCCTGGCAAGAGGCTGACCAAGTCAGGGAAGGCTATAAATCCAGAGCTTCCCTGTTTGGGGTTTGTTCAGTGGTCTCCAAGATCAACCGTCTTGCAAGGTCATCCTGAACTTTTTATTGTTATATCGTCACGGTGATTATCTGTTAAGGGAGCAGCTATGCAGTATGATTTAAGATTCTGGAGAAAAAGAAAGAGGCTAGCATTATAACCACTGACCAAAACTAAAATAATTAATAGTCCCTATAAGAGACTTCAGAACCAGGATTGTCCAACCCAGACCAAATAAACACATAAAAAAAATGGGCCATAAGAATCAACCTTAAAAAGCCAAGTAGGTTTTCCCTGAAGGCAGTATGTTGCTTGTTTTATTTTGCCTGTTTCATTAATCTAATAACAGCAGGAAGGGTTAGCAATGGCACAGACGCCACCTTGACTAGCTGGCAAAAAAATCTACAGAATGCAGTTGTCCATCACTACTTGTGACAGTGAGTTGAGATTGGTCTGTATTTCATCTGTGGCGATGATGGTATTGCTAATAACTTCTGCCAAAGTTAATATTAATAATAAATTGCTTCTAGTACTTTTTGCTGGTAGGACTTCCACCGTTGGGAACATGGCTCTGATCGTTCTTGTAAACAATGAATAATTTCCCCGCTTGGATTATTAAGGCCTGAATAATCAAGGGTTGGCTTGTTGGAGAACTTGCATTGGAGTTGGCACTTCCTAAACTGGTGACTCACAGAATTAGGGTCTCTGTGTACAGATCAGTCTTGGAATGCTGTTCGTAAAGTACAGGGTGTATTAGTCTGAGGCAAACAAGACTGGCCATGCTGGCTGCAGAAGAAGTATCCAGGGGGAGCATATGGAGATTTAGGGGAGAAGGAATTGCCAATAATTGGGAGGTGGGAAGAAAGGCCTTCCGTTAGCCTAGTTACCTATTTGGATCTCTATTAGACTATTTCAGGGGGCAAGTCATTGGCCCATCATTCCATGAAGGTTGTTGAATTCAAAGGTAGAACCAATTGTAATTGGTTCTTTCCCTGGGAGAAAAGGGCACTACCAAATTCATTGATTTATTCAAGGTCGTTTGTCTATGTAGATGCAAATGCCATCAGCTGCCATTTCCTATAATCTTGTTTGATAAGACTGAAATTGTCCAGAGGGTTTTTTGTTTTTTTTTTGTTTTTTTAAATCACAATGATCTGACGATGGAAGGCAGATACAGCAATCAGTCAGATCCAGGGCAGTGGCTACTGTTTGGGATAATCTACGGATGGTGTCAGCATGAGTGTGTTCTGGCCTAACCACTACAATGAAGAGGAAAGAAAAGAAAAGAGAAAACGGGCCATTCTGGGTGGTCAACAGTGAGGAGCCTGAGCAGAGGAATGGTAATTAGCAAGCAGATGAACCACGAAACAGGAATTAATCAGGGGTCTTAGTCCCATGTCTTGGGCAGCACCGTGCACTACCCTAAATTATCTGCAGTTTCCAAACATCTTGGGTCGGCCGTCTACTTCCAAAGGGTAGCTGCTACTGGCGGGTCTCTGAGGATCCTAAATTTGAGGTCTGTGTTTAGAGTAGTCTGCCAACTGTGTGGAATTCTGAATTACCTCTTCAGTGGTGAAACGGGAAGCCAAGGATGAACTCCCTGGAATTTCACTACTGAATTTGTGAACAGTACCTGATTAGGTCCCTTCCAATGAAGTTTAAGAGTAGCTTTTCTCCGATGTCTTGTCTGATAGATGAAATCTCCTGGTTTAAGACCAGGAGGAGGCAGAGGCTCTTTGAGAAGATGTGGAGGGTAGGCAGCCTTAACCTGTTGATGGGAGGGGTGATCCTTGCAATATTTGGCCATCTCTGCATGTGGCAGGGCAGAATGTCAGGGGTGAGACCTCCAAATGCACACGTCTTCCTGTTACCATATGATAGGGGGTACCTGATGTGTCATCCCTGAGGGAGTGGGCTGCATGGTCATAATCCCCTACCGTTTCATCTTTTCTCTGTGTGCATGACTGGATTACGGTCTAATAAAATTTTATTGGAAATGTTTTGCGTATGGCTTTTAGTGGACTATACTTGGGGTCTCTCAGGGGCTCAACTCTCTCGCCCCCTCTGTATTCAGGGTCCACCTCAAATGCTCTATTGTTTCCATCTTCTCACCATCCTCCCCAGGGGACCAAGAAACATTCAGTTCTGGATCCTTGGGAGAATCGAATAGTGTTTTTTAGCTTCTCACATTAAATCTAAATGATTTGCTTGTTTCCCTGGGAGAGAGAGTGCTGCTTCTTCTTTCTGTAGAGTAGAGACTTCTTCCACAGCATGTTCCCTTTCTCCCCCACCTTTAGATTTCTATTTTCCAGTGGGATCCCTTTTTCAGTCTCCTAGAACCATAAGTCTCTTGGCTCTGTCTTAAAGGTAGTGGTGGTCATGGTGGAGGGGGGAATGCTGGAGGAGAAATATCCTCAGGGAACTGGTAATATCACTGCAACCAGCAGAGCGTTCCATCACTTCTCAAAGGAACTTTAAAATATATTAAAATTCAGGTCACCCGATTACAAAATATCAGTGTGAATATTCAGCAGGCGTGAAAGCTTCTGAACATCTTTGACTTGTAAATGTTGGTGGATGCGCATTTTCTCTGACATCTTCATTCATTCACTATTTGTCCAGCCCATCCTTTGTGCTAAGCTCTGTCCAAGGCACTGGGAGATAGCAGTGAGCAAAACAGAGATCTCTGCCCTCGTGCACATTTGATTCTAGTGGGGAAGATACACAATAAGGACTAAGCAGAGTAAGTTAACAGTGTGTTAAAAGGTGGCAAGTGCTATGGAACTCAGAAAACGCAGAGCAGGGCAGGGAGGATCAGGCACCAAGGGAAAAGGACAGGTTCATGTGTCTCCCTGTCTTTGGTGACACCTGACTTTGCCATTTCAATAGCAACCTTATGGCTAAGCCTCAGTGAAATAGAACATGACAAGGAAACCTTCCCTCGGGGTTTGAGGGTTGTTATGAAGGAGATGCGCACTGACACACAGGGCTCCGGCCAAGTTTCCGGATATTGCCGCTAATTTCATTAATCCTCAGCACAGCTGCGGGCTGAGTCAGCTGCCGCACATCTCCATGGTTCCGGTTTCAGAGAAGCATTGTATCTGATGGCCTGCAGCAGTTATTCACAAAATCTGGGCTTTTTTTCTGGAGACCTGAATTTTGGTCAAAAAAAAGAAAAGAAAAAGGGAGAGAGTCACAAATCAAGATTCTGTAAGTCAGTAAGCACATATATTTCCGTAAAATAATATTGTTAATATGAATATCTCTCACCAGCATCAGGATCTCTTATTGGATATCCACATCACTGAGTGACAAGGTTCCATTATTACTTCTACATTGTCCTTTCGAGATAGAATCAACTTTACTAAAGAAAGCAGCAAAGCTTTTCAAAAGCCTGTATGTAGTAGGGAACAAAGAGCTGTACAATGAAATATTAATTATTCTAAAGGAGAGCTTGGAGAAAAATACTATGTTTACCAGAAACAGTAAATTCTTTTCTCTCCATTTCTATTTCTATTCACGCCAGTACAATCTGTTTCACTAACTCAAGATGCACACATGCTTGCATGTCTTTTGATATTTCTTAAAGATTTTATTTATTTATTTTTAGAGAGAGGGGGAGGGAGGGAAAAAGAGAGGGAGAGAAACATCAATGTGTGGTTGCCTCTCGAATGCCCCCTACTGGGGACCCGGCCTGCCACCCAGGCACGTGCCCTGACTGGGAATCGAACTGTTGACCCTTTGGTTCGCAGGCCGGCGCTCAATCCACTGAGCCACACCAACCAGGGCCTCTTTTGCTTTTTTCAAAAAATTAATCACTGCTGAAGAGCAGAAAAATGCAGAATTCCCATTTTGAAGCCTCCCACCCACCTTGAGTTGTCCAAAAACATGAATATTTTCCTTATACAGCGAGTGGCGTGGATGTGTGCGGTGTCCCCCCATCTCCCGCTCTCTCTGGTGGGGCTGCTGAGGACCGGTCCTGTGTGGCTTGATTTGTACAAGCTTTTATGTGAATGTATGCGTTCCGTTCTGTAGAATAAATGCCTAAGGTGCAATTGCTGGGTTGTATGGTAGGTCCGATTTTAGTTTTAAAAGAAAGAGCCAACTGATTTTCCAGCATGATTTCACCGTTCCACATTCCCGCCAGCAATGAGTAAATTTCCGTTTCCTCGCCAGCATTTGGTGTGGTCACTACTTTTTATTGCATCCATTCTGCTAGCTATGCAGCAATATCTCATTATACTTCTAATTTACATTCCTCTAATGGCTGACAATGTTGAGCATCTTACCATGTGCCTGCCTCTCAGCAGCCTGCTTTTCAGTGAAACATCTCTTCATGGCTTTTGCCCATTTTCTGATTGGATTGTTTGGTTTTTACTATTGAATGTGGAAAGTTCTTTTTTCCCTAGATACAAATCCTTTGTCAGGTATGTTCTTTGATAATATATTTCCTAGAATATTATTTGTCTTTTCATCCTCCTAATAGTTTTTATAGAACAAAAGTTTTTTTAAAAATTTTGATAAGGTATCATTTACCAATTTTTCCTATCGTCCACTTATTTTTCATTCAACAAATAATTCTTGCACGTCTACCATTATAAAGCCACTGTCCTGGGCACCCATAGGGATCAAAGATAGGGCATGGTGCCAGCTTCAAGGTGTTTCTACTCTTGTAGCGGATGTTGGATGAACATATATCCAAATAACTAACATTATATGACAAATGCTCAGTGCCAGGGAAGAGGTAGAGGTGCATTTTTTGTTTTAGAAAATCAGATATCATATTTTGGATGATAAGGAAGTAGTAGGTGAAGGTTTCACCACTTCTATGTCAGAGAATATTACAAAAGGGCATTGAAATTGTCTTTATAAACTCACTTTTTCCAGGTTAAAATGATAATTTTTAGATAACTAACATATATGACATCTCATTCTGTGCAAAGCAACTCCACATACATTGTGTCCATTAATGACCTTACAGGGCAATGGAGAGGACTGAACCATATATCTTAGGTAGAGAATCCAGGGTTCAATGAAGCTAAGTAACTTACCCAAGGTCACACACACAGGAAGTGGTAAGGGCAGACTGGCAGTCCAGTCTTGTGATTAATGCTCTTTTAATTCTACCCAGAATCCTCCTGAGACATGTCCTTTTCCTTTCAGGATAAACTCATCCATCTCCTGGCTAAGAAACGGACTGTCTGTTTTACATTTTAAAAGAACACATGATGCATTTCCTTGGTGCACAAATCAACGAGCTCTTCTTGATAAAGGAAGGCTCCATTAAAACTTTTACAGCGGTCCAGATCATGCAGCAAATGGAAAAACAAGCCCTGCCCGTGGGTCATGAGGGGCAAAAGAAGGGATGGATATTGCTGGGATTCAGTAAAATTTTGCTGGATGACAGCTCAGGATGGAGTAATCAAGGAGGTAGCACTTTAGGTCACCTTCTTGCAGGCTCATTGTTACTCAACGCATCTTCCAATGCCAAACCTTTCATGGGGAACGATTTAAAAAAATCAATAATAGCTCTGGTGAAGAATTAAAGTTGCATCTGTTTCTACCCCAAAGGACGACAGATAGGACGACGGGGGCTCTTCCTCATTCATAGCGTCTCCGGATTTCCATCTATATTTTCTGTGTTATTAGTGACCTTGCCCAAATCATTGAACGCTTCTGTATTTAGTTGCTTTTCTTTTAAAATGTTTACCACTCAGGCAAGATGTTAGGACTTGTAAAGAGGTCAGTTCTGCAAATACCTGCATAGCCTCATTCTTGCCACGATGCAAACACTGTAGGGGTCACCTGTGGAGAGTAATTCTTTCACATTCTACATTCACTTCTATATCCACACACCTCACTTGAACCCCCGAATCCACATGTGCCAGAAGTCAGACCTACCATTTTGTACAACAAAGAGTAAACAGAAGAACATCAGACAAATACGTTTTCTCCGGGGGACTCCACAAGAACAGAATGGTCATGGTTGCCTCCAGGGAGAAGAACTGAGAGGCTGGGAGACAAGGGTGGGAATCGTGTACCCACTTAGACTTTTTGAATTTTGTACCACGCCAATGCCAATCAAGCATAGATAAATAAAATTAAAATTGAATAAATAAAATAGAAACGAAACACAAACCTCCTTCTACTTTAACCAGTTTGTAGGTAATGTTAATAAAATCCCTTTAAGAGAAGAAAACAGATCTTTAGAGAATTCAACTTCTTTACCTTCCAAGTTCCCTTCTTAGAGGTTGTTTTGTTTGTTCGTTTCCTTGCTGTGTTTTCCGCTGCAGACAGATCAACACACGGGCGAGCCATCCATTTCTGCTGCGCAAATTTACGTGCAGGGAACAGTCTCAATTCACCGTCCTGACGGAGGATTCCCAGGGTTTTAGGAATCACCAATGTAGCTCCACAAACGTTTTATTCTGATGGAGTGACTTTCATCTTGCAGCTAAAATTGACGATGTGTTTTCACAGCCGAGTAGTTGGAGGTGAAGCAGTCCGCTGTCTTAGGAAGATTCCAGGCCTCTGCCTGACGGATGCAAACGCGCCATGAAGCTCTGGCCTGCAGCGGAACCTTTCGACTTCCAGCCACTCTTCCAGGACCTGGTGCTCCTGGCCTGGGCCGGGATGCGTCCCTCACCGCACCCGCCGCAGTCTCGGGGCGTCCTTCCACCAGCGCGGGTCACTGACCCCTAGGGCAGCACCGACAGGGCTTCGGTGGATTCGGCCGCGCAGTGGCCCGGGACAGCTCCCCAGCCCAGCGGGAACCCAGAGCGTGTCTGGAACGAATGAGCGTCACTAGCACAGTAAATTCGCGAGAATGAAAGGGATCCAGACCAGGGGACTGGTCACCACGCTGACTTTAAGTAGCCAGGGACTGACTGTTAAGGGAGGGAGAAGTGTATCTGCAGAAGCGCCACGCTGCCCCTGGTGAGGGTCGGGCGGCAGGGCGCCCACAGTCCGGCCCGCGAGTGGCAGCTTGAAGCGGAGGGTACGATGACCTGTCACTACGCGGTCAGGAAAGGGCCAGGTCCCCCCGGCTGCCCCGCGGGTGGGGACATGAAGAACCTTACTTCGAAGCTGGGAATGACCTGAGGTCTCGCCCGGGGGCTCCGGGGCGGCCTCCGGGCCAGCGCACTGCGCCACGAGGGAGAGCCCAGGAGGGGGCGCGGATCCCTGGCCCGGCTCGCCAGCCCCAGCCCCGCCTCCTCCCGAGGCGCCCCGCCCTCCCCGCGCGTGCCGCCCGCGCGCCGGGGGAGCTCCAGAAGAACCCGCGGGCAGGCAACCCCTGGCCCGGCGCAGGCGCCGCTGCGCGCCGCCCCTGTCGCCGGCGCCTGGGCTGCGCCCCCGCCCCGCCTCCACACGCGCCCCCACTCGGGGCGCCTCTGATTGGCCGGCAGCTGGGCCAGGGTGTCCGCGGCGGCTGCGGCCAGGCTGGCTTGGGTGCCTGCGGCACAGGCGACTCCCTCGCAGCCGCGGCCGCGCTCTCGCCTCCAGGCTGCTCCTGGACTCCCGCTGCGGCTGCAGTTCTGGCGGCCGAGCCCCGCTGCGTTGCCGCTCAGAGCCGGCGCGCCGACCCACCCGCACCCCTGCCTCTCCGCGGGCAGCCTCCTAATACGCGCGCTGCGCTGCGGCAGGTGCCCCAGACACCCTGAGGCGCGGGGGCCCGAGGCTGGCCCCCATCGATGACCCAGGTCGCGGACCTACTCCAGCCTGGCTACCGCGTGTGAGTACCGTCCCCTCCCCTCCCGCGGCTTTGCGCCACTGTCCCTCTTACGTTGCGGCAACTTCAGGGGTGGGTGTGTGGAGGTGTCTCGCACGTCTCCCCACACCCCGTGCGGGTCCTGAGCCGGGGTCCCCGGCAAGGCCAGCCCACCTCTGCGGAGGGGTTTGGGGCGGGGAATCGAACTTGCTAGGGCAGGTCGCGGAGAGGGACCCTCGCCTTTCTTCTGCCGCCGGGGCTGGACTCGCCTCTTGTTTTCCCTGGCGGTTTCCGATCCCCACCGGCCACGTAGCTCTTGGGCTGCGGTTCACCGCGCACCTACTATGCTGCGGGCGCACCGGCGGGGCGCCCTAAACCGTAGAGTGAGCGCCGGAATCAGCCCCCCGAGCTGACTTGACTCTTTTGTACTCTTAATTTCTGTAAAATGGGGCTAATCAGGGACTCGCTCAAGGTCACGGCTGGTGTGAGGAGTAAGAATCTGAATCGAAAGCCTCTGGCCGGGTCCCTGGACTGTCTGGAGAGGGGCGCGCTGTTTCGGGGTAGAAAGCGGGGTGGGGGGCGGTCAATCCCGGTCTCCTCCCTATACTCCCTTCCCCCAACCCCGCCTTATTGGAAGAGGTCAGGCGCTGATCCCAAGGGACCCCTTGGGGGGGTCTTCGGGGAGGGGAGTAAGTAGAGGAGCGATTCCGAGCAGGGAGCCCTCGGACCTGCGACGTGTGCAGCATCTCTTCCATTCCGCGTGGATTTGCTCACGTCTCGGCAGGGTTAGGTGACTTCACTCGGTGCGTCTACTCCTACATCCATCCGGACCCGTCTCCTCCCCAATGAGCCCTGTCCCCGAGGATGCGCAGAGACTCTGAGTGCACGCAGCGGTTTGGACCGAGGGGCTTCCCAAGAGAAGCGGCTGGGCTCTGGGGGTGGCTCCCCCGGCTCCGGCTCCCGCCAGCCGCTGGAAAATGCCTTGAGTTTGGCTTCTTGTCTGCTCGCTCTCCCTACCCTTGATCTGGGTTTCGCCCCTTCCGCGGGGGACTGGAGTCCGGTCCTGGGATGTGTACATGTTGTCGGATGTGAATCTTTTTTTACTCCAGATCCTCTGAGCTGTGAGCTGTTCGCAGAACTTTGGGCTGGGGAGAGGGCCGCCCCTCCTCTTTTGAGGTCACCGCCCCTTTTCTCCAACTCCGCCTGCCTAGCCCCAACTCAGCGATGAGCTGGCTACTAAGATAGTTTTGTGAAGTCTGACGGACATCCTTGGGCCTCAACTTTTCAATCTGTGAAATGGAACAGTTCCTGTCTTTTAGTCTTCCCAAGGCAGTTGGGGTTCAGGGGACACGACAGGTGTAAAAGTGGAAGGAAGATCGTGGGGGAGGAACTGAACTGTGGGTGGAGATGGAGGAAATTAAATTTTTTTTTTTTTAAACAGCAGGCTCTAGGCCCCGATTCACAGACCTAAAAATCCTTCCTTCCTGAGAAATTTGGTTTGGTAAGACTTTGAAAATGCTCCTTTCCATCCTCCTGTTATTCCCTTCCTGGCCATGGCAATTTAAACTAACAGAGGAATAGACTGTCTCCTTTCTCCCCGCCCAGAGGGACAGAAGGAGAGTTCATCTGTGGCCTTGGCCTTGAGTGCAATTGATTCACACAGACTGAAATACCTCCCAGAGAACTGAGTGCCCCCCTGGCTTTGCCTTCCTGGTTGTGCCGGTGTGTCTACAGACTTCTGTCTCAAAGGCCAGTTAAGGAGGAGAGACTGGCCTGACCTTGGTGCATTGATTTTAATGTTACGCCAAAGTGCATGCACAATGGATGCTCACAGACTGAGCAGACCTGTGGAACTGGTGCCCCGATTAAGGCCCAGAGTGTCCCCAGTATCCCCGTTACCTCTGGAGGTACTATCTCCCAGAGGCAACCACCATCCGGCTTAGTTTTGTCCGGCGGCTCTTATTTTTAGGACTCTTACTATTTATTTTATCATTTTAGTTTTAAAGCAGAAATGAAACTGCTAGATGATTTTCTACTTCCTAGTTGTTTTTTATTATATACAAACCAAAGGTAGTTCATTATACCTAAGCCAGTCCAGAAAGCTAGAAGGAAGAATTCAGTCTTGAACCGTGGTTGGACTTTGAACTGGGTTTGCCCCACCCGATGCCCTGGTTCTTGGTTCCCAGGTGGTGCAAACGGGGTGATTGGAAAGAGTGTGATAATAAAACATGAATGAAGAAAATACATGAGTGAGTTCTCCCTTGAAGCATAAAAAATGGAAATAATTTGAATTCCTCAAAGTTAAAAATTGGTGAAAATCACAGAATTTCAAGGCTGTGATTTTATGCGCCGTTTGCGCTGTTGCCACACGGTGGCGCCACGTTGGCGGGAGAACCGAAATGCCCACCGTCCTTGCCCAAGCCCTCTGAACGGAACCCCAGGAATGAGATCCAACCATTGAGGATCTCCAAAAGTGATTTCCAGACACTGGTTTGCCCAAGGCACGGCAGGCAGGCCTCCCCTCCGATGCCTGCTAAGTCCATGGATAGAACGCTATCCCAGCTGTGGGTATCCTGTGGGCTGAGGCCGGTGGAGCTGAGGCACTATTGCTTTCTCTCTAGTAGATGGAGCAGCAGTATGTCCTTGGAATTTTAAAGGGGGTCAGTTGAGAAGCTAGCTTAGGTACGTTAGGGTCCTTTTGGTGTCATTTCACACCAGAGTCCCCCAAAGGTGTGAGAGAAGGCACTCTCTTTCCTGGGGCTGGTAGATCTTTTCCCAAAGCATGGTCCGTGGTGAACTTGAAGAATAAACAGGCCTGGGTGCAGCCGAACTGCTGCTGGAAGAAATGTCCCCTGCCTTCCCCAGTCTGGGGGCCAGGTCGCCCAGGGAACCGTCGGGGGCGGGGATGCTGTATCCAGCTGTGGAAACCTGGAGAGAACCCAGCCAGTGCCCTTCTCCCGCCATCACCTTTTCGTTTACTGTCAGTGTGACAGATGCGGTCTAGATGACTTCAGTCTTGCGATGGCGGCCACGCCTCTGTTTGCGGAGTGTGTTGGGTATTTGCCATGCGGTGGACACTATATATGTATTCATTTAACCTGCACAACAGGGAGAGAGTGTTTTTTTCATTCAGCAATCCCCAACATTTTGGCACTAGGGACTGGTTTCCTGGAAGACAATTTTTCCCTGGGTGAGGGTTTGGGGGTGGGGGGCAGGGATAGTTTCTGGATGATTCCCGTGCATTACATTCAAGCTCACCTCCCGCTGTGCAGCCAGGTTCCTAACAGGTGCAGACAATACCATCTGCCACCAGGAGGTTGGGGACCCCTGTGAGGGAACTGGGCCTTGAAAATTAAGCACACCTTCTAAGTTTACACCCTATGAGGCCCAGAGCGAGGAGCGAGCCAGGTCTCTCAGACAACCTCCCAAATGAATGTATCCTTCTGCAGGGTGACCGAAGTCTTGCATGTTTCCTTCATCCTTCCTGGCACCTTGCATACTACTTTACATTTAGTAGCTACTTAGTCTAAGTATGGGATTGCCATGAATAGAAAATTCTCTGCTGAGCAAGAGGGAAATTCGGACACTGAAGGACGAGAATTTGGGGTGGAGTTTACACAACCCGTCCCGTTGGGAGTGCGTGTGTGCCCACCAGGTGTCGTCTTCTCTCGTGTTTAAACTTCTAGGTAAATGGAGACCTGCCATTTATTTTCGTGATTTTTTCCCCCACCTAGTATTGCTTTGACATGTGTTCATTCCATCTGTGGATAGCAGTAGATGTAATAGTTCTTTGCTATCCCAGAATTTAAATGTTCCCCGTTGGTGACAGGGGATATGCTTGGTGGAAATGTGCATGAGTGTGTCTAGGGTAAACGCCCCCAGAAGTTGCATGTCTGGGTAGTAAGATACACTTGCATGAACAAGTAACTGTCTGTTACTGCAACCCTGCTAGGTTTTGCAGGTTGCCCTCTGAAGCGGCTGTGCTATTTATCACTCCCATGAGCAGTCCGTGGGAGTTCCTTGGGTCCCCGTGTCCTTCACTGTGCCTGCTGGTAATCAGAGGCTCTACTTTTGGTTAATGTGAAAGCATGGAATATATTTTACTGCTCTTTTACTTTATGTTTCCCTTAGAGATCTTAAAATACAAATACCTTGGTTTTCAAGGTTTTTTTCTATGCATTGGTATTTTTACTAGGTAAAATTTTAGATCTTTAAACTCATCGGAGATTTATATTTCTGTATAGTGTGAGGCAGGGATCTAATTGATTTCCGTATTATAAACTATGCCTTTATCATTTAGTGAATAATTAACTATTGCTTATTTATTTTGCTGCTATCTATCATTTACCAATTTCTGTTATATATTTGGATCTCTTTCTTAACTCTGTTATTTTTATGATTCCTGAGCTAATACCATTTTAATTTAATTATTAAGGCTTTATAATAAATCTTCCCTTCTTAGCCTTTTTCTTCAAAATTGTCTTGGCTATTCTTGACCATTTAGGCTCCTTCATGAATTTTAGGATCTATCCTAAATATCCCTTCCCATGAAAAATACTGTTATCAAAATTTGGGAAACCATCAAATAAAATTATTGTTTCTTTTTCTTCAAATATAGTGCTAATCAAATCTTTTAAGTTCCCATCCTTCACCGTGAAATTTTTGTCCCCTTTCCATGCGGATTCACTCTTAGTGATTCCTCTCTGCTACCAGAGAGCCTCGACTAATAAGGACGCTGTGGGCATGATGTTTGAAGCAAATGCGTTCATTTTTTATTCAACCACATATGAGCAGCATTAGTATCAACAATTCTTCTTCTCTGTCATTTTTAGCCTTCTCCTAATCCATAATTTAGTCAACAAAATCATTCTTTTAAAACATGAAGCAGTTACTTTTTATTGTAACTTCATCTTTGTACATATCTTCATTTGCTTGGGATGAATTACTTTGTCAACATTTGCTTGCTTTTGAAACATTTTTGATCCATATTGCCAAATCGCCCTCCAGGAAAGTTTATACACTTATTTCCCCATTGGCAGTGCCTGCGTGTGCCAGTGCCGGCGGTAAACACTCACCAACATGGCCAATTTCCTGGGCGAGGGAAAAACCCAGAATCTTGTTTTTTCACTTGGCTTTTTTTTTTCCTATTCAGACACTCTACATAGCAGACTTAACTGTAGAGTTTTCCAAAAGGGTTGTTACTTTTACTTCCTGTAAAAGAAACTTACATGATCACTTGGTGCTTTTAAGAGAAACATTGGATTGTTTTATACAGATTATGTTTATGCTTTAACTGTTAAATATCATCCCATCATATGAAAATGCCATATTCGATTGACCTGCTCCTCCATGATGGACGTTTGATGGCTTCTGTATTTTTTAGCTATTATTGGTTGGCCAACAAGTCTGGTGTGTGTTTTCTGTAGGATGGCTCTAGTAGCGCTGAGCTGTCTTTAACTTCGTTTGAAACAATTTTGTTTCACTGCATTGTGGCAGCTGTCATATCAGCGTGCATTCTTTTAAAAACTTATAAAAATTGGTGAATTTTTGTGCGGCCATTTAAAATACTGAAGATGGAAGAAGATATGCCACATTTTTGGCGAATTATGCTGTATTATTTCAAGAAAGGCAAAAACACCCTGAAACGCCAGACGAGATCTGTGGGTGTGTGGAGACGGTGCTGTGACTGATCGAACGTGTCAAGAGTGGTTTGCGAGGTTTCTTGGCACTATTGACATTTTGGTCAAATAATTCTTTGCTGTGGGGCTGTCTGATGCATTGGAAGATGTTTAGCAGCACCCCTGGCCTCTACCCACTAGAAGCCAATAGTGAGAGAGAGCCGACATACTCAAGATATCCAAATCAGTGAGGTTGCTGGTGCAAATGAAAAAATGTATCTTTTATTTTACAGAAAAAATATAACGGACTTTTGGGCCCAGTATATAGATGTGTGAGGGTGTGGTAACATCTTGTAACCACGTTTAGGCACATGCAAAGGAAGTCCTGGAGGATATATGCCCAGAAATGGAATTGCAAGATCATAGTTTATATAAACTTAAAATTTGACCACTTGGTGCCAAACTGCTTTCTAAGGTAGCTATACTCACTTAAACTTCCAGAGCAGTGTGTACCTATAGGACCTGGACAGTAGGAAACAGTCATACCAGAGAAAGAAGTACAAACGTAAAAAGTGCAAGGCCTGTCCAGAAAGTATCCAGCCACACACTATGAAAAATAAAGGCACTTATTGAAGAAGATACGAGATCCAAGAAGCATTGTACACAGGACAGTGACGCTTCAGTCCCCTTCAACGTCGGCACCTTGGGACCTCACACAGTTCTCCCAGCGTCTCTTCCACTGTTCAAAACACTCTGCAAAGTCCTTTGTTAGAATCACCATCAGCTGCCCCGTCGTATTTTCCTGAATCTCATCGAGGGTCTGGCATCTCTTCCCTTGCAAAGGTGATTTTGGTTTGGGGAAAAGCCAAGACATCGCAGGGGCCAAATCTGGGCTGTAGGGGTGTGGAGTCACCTGGATAGTTGGATGTTTCGCTCCCACACACGCGCAGAGGCTGAGATCTCACGTGCTCCCCTTCTAGACTCGTTATTGGGAAGGTCTTAGAAATAGGCTTTTGAGACTTGGGAGGACAGGCATTCCAGACCTCATACTCCCCTCAGGTAAAGCTGATGAAATCGAAGAATTTTGAGAAGACGCCATCGATCTGGAGCGTGGGCACTCTGGGGCACCTAGCACTTGTCTTTCAGTTGAGGCTTACTGGCAGTCTTCCAGTTAGCAGCAAAAACAGTTAAAAAAGCTTAATAACTTTGTTTTAGGTAAAGCACTGCCCTCAGAGAGTCTGCCCAAATAAGACAGTTCAGTGCCAGGCGTGTTGTCACCTGAGGCCATGTCGTGCATTCAGGTGGCTTCACTGGGCAGGCATTGCCCATCGATAGGGGCCTGAAAACGCATCACAGGGGCCTTAGTATTCCTCACCTTTGACCTCGTCATTTTACTTCTGGAATCTGGCCTAAGGGGGAAACTCTTCAGTGTGGAAAAGCCCTTTATGCAGAAAGGCGTCCATCAGAGTTCTCTGTGAGAGAGTCTGAAGCGGGGGTCAACCCAGATGTGCAGCACTGGGGGCAGGTCAGTAAGTCCATCCAGTTCACGTAAGGTAGTGTGACCACTCGGCGGGATGCTTAAAGGTGATCAGACTGGCACGGCGGTGCACTGGGAATGAAGTACTCAGTGAAGAAAAGATGCGCCATCTGTGTGTGGTGGACTTCAACGGACTGATGTGTGAGCACTGGTTGTGTTTGTGTGATAGTGCCAGGTGATTAATTTTCTTCTGTGACATTAACCGTTTTCTTCAATGGCATTTCTTTTGGTGTGGGGGGCAGGGTGACTGAAAACCACACACCAACTCCGGAGGGAGAAATCAGAAGGAAGAGAGGTTCCGAGGGCTGTGACAGCCCCCTTCTGATGAGCCCCTGGGCGGGCGTTCCCCTTTGGTAACTGTTTTTTGCAGAATTGAGACTTCAGAAGAAAGAGATGGCAGAGAGGGGGTCTGGGAAAAGGGCCCTGGCAAGGCCGGGTCGGGGGGGCACCCGTTGGTGGGAGGCTGCCCTGCCCCGTCTGTGGACACTCAGAGCTGGGCCGCCTCCTTATCTCTGAGCTGTCCTGTGTCTGGCGCGTCTCTGGGTTCACGTGGGCACTCAAGCTGTGCTTGGTGACGTTAGGGTCCATGGCCACAGACTCCGACACATTCCACCGACCACGCTGCGGAAAACTTAGTTGTGCTTTTAGGGCATTCCCTTTGGATTTGGAGGGGAAAAAGTGAAGGAAACATTGTTTTTCATTTCTATCCAATTTGAATTACGTAAATATCCATGGGCACGACTACGCAATACCAAACTAGCTCGCCAGACTTCTGTTGTCCCTCTCAAATTCCTCAAACACTTTTTTAAAAAATTAAGCTACAGCTACTTTGGCTACCTTATGAAGAGGTCTGTAGTGTCGTCAATGGAATTCTGTAGCACACCTTTAATTAGTCTTGAAGTAGCTAACTTTAATTAAAGTACGTGACTCTGAACCTCCTGCTGATGGAAGATGCGTTGCTGAACCTGCCGCAGATCAGGCCGGTGTTAAAGATCATTAAGCCATTTCCCTCCTGCTATGGTACTGAACTGGAGATTTCTTTTTTATCACCTAGGACAGCTTCATTCTCCTCTTTGTTGTCTGTTCAATAAGATATTACCTAGGGCCAGTCTCTAACATGCTGTTGCTTATAGACCTTTGAATATCACCGCAGTTTGAACGACCTGGCTGAGCGCACTATCTTGTTGTAAGCTTTCTATTGGAAACTATTTTCCTTTTGAAAGTGTATGCTCCCATCTAGTTTAAAACTTTATTTCAATTTTCATTACATTGAAGCTTCAGGGGAAAAAAAAAGAAGAGGAAAAAGAGAGAAACCTATTCATTGCATTTGGGCCTTGGGTGGTTGAAGAAAGCACAGCGTGAAAGAGTCAGATCAGACGGGTGTTTTGAAACTCATCTGGTCCGGTGGTAGAAAACTGATCCTTTCACCAGGGGAGGCGGTCCATGGGTGAGACCGGTGAATTCCATGAACGTGAATCTGTGGTAAAGCTTCTTTGCTATAAAATGAGTTTCTTGGTAAAGTCACAACATGGCGGGTAGGGACCACGACAGTGAATTAACTGTTCGGTAGGAGACGGACAGAAGTGCAGGCAGGAGCATTACAGGCAGAGATGGCAAATCGGACTGTGTCTATTCCAGGGAGGGCTCACGATGCCCTGCAGGACAGAAGGGTCTGTGTGACCCCTCTGCCACCAGGTGCTGACCGGTTCCTCCCCGCGCATCCCGGGGAGGGGCTCCGCGCTGGGCTCTGCTGTCCGGGAGGTAGGCCTTCGGTGGTGGTCATGCGTGAAGCCCACAAAGAAGTGGTCTGTGAGGCTGGGCGCATGCGCAGCCGTGAGGCTGGGCCCCGCTGCCGTGCCCACTCTGTACGCCAGCTCCCTGACTAAGCACCGGGTAGGAGGCTGCCTGACCTCCCGGTGTCATCTTACTCACGTGATGATTGAGCACTTCCACCTAGACAGTCAAATATCATCACACCGTGCTCCTCTGGCAGGTCCATCACCCGCAGACCTCTTTCCCAGGTGTCCTTGTCACCATCGGATCGCCCAATCCTGCTCACTCCAATCCTGGCTGCACTTTTAGTGACTGCCCATGAATTGATATAGGTCTGTTAACTTTCGGACATCTCTTAGTCCAGGCAACATGGAAATCAATATACTGCTCGGAATTCTGCCTACCACAGGATTACCCTTGCCCACGGTCCCTCAGAGCCACCCCTGAGCGGGGCTGTAATGCTATGGCTGGCCTCTTCCGGGTGGTGGTGATGATATCTCATAGAGTCGTCCACACATCGGGCCTGTGGCTTTTCCTCTTATGTTGTTCGATCACCAGGAAGTTCCTGTGAGGTCATACGTGTGGACTGAGGGAGAGGAGACAAAGCAGCAGACACAAGAGCGGTGAGCCCGAGTCACCTGCCCGTGCTGCTTGAGCTTGCTTTCTTATATGCCATTTCCACTTGACAGTGGGTGCCTGCTGCACCCACCCAGCCTGATAAGACTCTCCCAGCTAGGTGGTCCCATGATCACCTGATGTTCCCTAGCCAGGCATTCAGTGCCGGAGCCCATAGCAAGCACGGGCTGTTTCTCAAAAGGAGCATGACTCTCTGTAGAGGAGGGGATGGCTCTATTTTAACAGCGTGAGAAGCCCTTGAAGAACTTCACCTGGAACTTCCCAGGGGTCCTCTGCAGCATCTCTGTTTGCTGTGGACACCGGTGTCATCGGTCTGCTGGGTCATGCCTCAACCAAGGGGCGGTGCAGTTTGCCCCACTGCCTGCGCTTGCTACAGAGCCTCCCCTTGCTCTGGGTCCTGCTCAGAACTTGCTGCCATACTGTGTGCTTAGTGTGTGGCTGAAAGCGGCATACTTGTACGTTTCTTTGTGTTGCCTCCAAAATCCAAAAATGCCCACCAAACTTCAAGCCTCTTTTTTTTTTTTTTTAATTTAAAGGCTAAATGGTGATGATGACTATGGTAATAGCAATGAAACGACAGCCCTGGACTGTCTAGGACAATCCATCAGAGAAAAGAGCCTGAAGGGCTCCGTGGGTCCTGGCCACCCTGTGTTCATGGCCACCAGAGCTATCAGTCCTGCCCCTCGCGCCAGATGCCGTCTTGGGAAGGAGGAGGGAGAGGGAAGGAGTGGCCCTGTGAGGAGTTGAACTTTGAACTGCCTGAACATTTTCCAGAAGGAAAGCGTTTTAATCAGAGAGTAAATCGGTGGGGCTGAGTCATTTTCCTCCACTTTCTTCTCATCTCAGAGCTCTCATAGGGCATACAGTGGCTTCACTTACCTGCCTCTGCCCTGGTCACCTCGCCGTCTTCCCCACCACTTCCTGAGTGACCCCAGAGAAGCACAAATGCTGTGCCTCCAGTTGCTCCCCGGTTTAGGACCCTGCAATGGCCCTCAGGGCCCTCAGGTGACATCCAAGCCCTTTGACGTGGCTTCATAGCCTCCCTCCGCAACCCTGTGCAGATGGACGGAGTGAGCAGCACATCTCTAAGGGGTGCATCCGTCTGCAGTCTTCCCTCAGCCCAGACACCTGGCCCCCCTGGCCCCCCTCAGGGCCCTGGCGCCTGCCTGCCTAACTCCAGGGAACCTCCCCATCGCTCCTCGGCACAGTGGCTCACGGCCCGCTCTTCAGGGAGCCCTTCTCACACCGCGCCGGCCCGTCCTTTATCGTGAGCTGCCCCAGCCCGCACTCCGTGCAGGTGTGGGTGACGGGGAGAGCCCTCTGAGCTGTGCACACCGCAACCCCAGGCCCTGCAGCTGTTGTTTGCTTCGACTGTACTTGGGGTGTTTACATATAAATGGCTACTTCTAACTGAGTACCTGATAATGCTTTGCTCTCTTCAGAAGGTAAATATTCTCCTTTTCCCATCTACTATTAGTTGTCTGAATCGCTTTATTTTGAAAACAAAAGGAACAGTAAATGTTAGCCTATCATGTTGGATCACCAATTCAGAATTGATGAATTAGTGTTTTAATGTATGTTTTTTTCCTTAGTCTTATGATCTCCATTATAATTATGTGGTCTAGTTCCAAATACAGCCAGCTGCCAGCTCTTATCTTGATGCACTTTTATTACAGACAGAAGAAATGTACCAGACTTTTATACAGTAGGGAGAGCAAAAAGCATCATTATCCAGGTGAAGCTGAAGAGGAAATTCTCAGGAGGCTGAGGAATTGTGTGTTTTTATTGCGTGTTCGTTGCGCTGTCCTCTGTGCAGGGGATCAATATGAAATCACCCGGAGGATGGGAAGCAGCTGGGGGAGGGGCCACATCACAGGGCCCTCACTCTGTCCAGAGCCTCTGAGAGCAAAAGCAGGGGATTGAAGCCGTGGCTCAGATTCAAGATGCAGAGAGATGCACTGGGCTCTAATGCAGATGCTGGGTTTTCGTTCCTTTTCAGTGCAGTCCTTGCAGAGAAAGCCAGAAAAATGTCATCATGGTTTGCAAAGCAGGCCATTTATTTGCCAATAGCTTAGAGTGTGTGTGTGTGTGTGTGTGTGTGTGTGTGTATTCACTGGAGTTCTCCAGAAAAACAGAACCAATAGGATGTGTGTGTATAAATACATATGTATGTGTAGTACAGAGACATTATTGGAAGGAATTGGCTCACATGATGATGTGGGCTGACCAATCCCAGGACCTGTATCTGCAGGGAGAACCCGGGGAGCCTGTGGTGTAGGTCCTGTCCAAAGGCCAGCAAGCTTGAGACCCAGGAAGAGCTGATGCTTCCATTTAAGTCCAGAGGCAGGGAAAAGCCAACATCCCGATTTGAACCCATCAGACAGAAAGAATTTTCTCCTACTTGGGAGAGGGCCAGCCTTTTTGTTCTATCCGGGCCTTGAACTGCTTAGATAAGCCCCGCCCACACGAAGGAGAGCAATCTGCTTAATTCAGTCCAGTAATTCATATGTTACTCTCACCCAGAAACGCTCACAGGCACACCCAGAATAACGACTGGCCAAATATCGGGGCCCCTCGTGGCCCAGGCAAGTTGATACATAAAATTAACCGTCACAGTGTCTGTGAGTGATCTCAGAGTCCAGAGTCTGTAGTGATTTCAGCCCCTCACGCCTCCGTGCACAGTGTCAGGAATGAAGACCCCCTGTGAGCTCTGCTGGGCGAGCCAGGTATGTGGGAGGCACAGAGCAAGAGTCCGACCTTCGTGCTTTTCTGGGTAGACCAGAGCTCCTCAGCCTTGGCACTCGTGACATTTTGGGCCAGGTAATTCTTCGTTGTGCATCACAGGACATTTAGAAACAATCCCTGATTTCTACCCATTAAATTCCAATAGCATGTCTCCAGGTGTGACCACCAAAAACTTCTCCAGATTTTGCTGAACATCCCCTGGGAGACAGTATAACCCTTGGCTGAGAATCACTGGTTCTGACTCCTACTCTCCTGGTGCTTAGAATAGTGATTCTTTTTGGATGAACCTTCCTTTGCAACCTCCACCTTGCAGGCTTGTACTTCAAGTGTGGGAGTTATTTGTATTCTTGAAACATGCTGAATATCCTCCAGTGTCTGAGGCTGGTTTGACAAGGCTGCTGGCTCCGAGTTCAGTGGGCCCGACCTTTTCACAGCAAGCCATATCTGTTAACTGAAAGCATCATATCATTTACTGGGAGGCAAAGATTTATTGGGGCGTTTGGCAAAGGACAATCTGCCTCACATTCCTTAGGGTAGCCCACCAAGGAGATATGACATGAAATGGACATTTTCTTTTGGAAGTAAAGATTATGTTTATATAATCTAACATGTGGGTTGGGTGATGTTTGAGCCTTTCAGGTAGATTGGAATAAATTATGCTATTTGGGGGCGCAGTGGACAGAGCATTGCCTCAGGAACGAGACCGGTCGTTATTTGGATGACTAGGTTCTTAACCTTGGGTAGACGCCTGACTCTCTCCAAGCCGGTTTCTTCAGAGGAAGAATCAGATTGTTGATCTCTATTGCCCGGTTAGGTAAGGACTTAAAAAGGTACTATTACCTACTGCCCTTTTTTTTTTTAATTTGTGAAAAACTGAAATCAACTTTGTCTCTATCATTTCCCTTTTATTTGGAATATTCATCTCCTCCTCCCCACACAAAAATCTCTACTATAAAAATTTGTGTCTGCCCCTGGGTTTTATAATTCCAGTGGTGTCTAGTCAATGAATTAATAGGGTTATTTCTAAAAAGCTTTATGATGTATACTTAGAGACAACATTTCTATTTTTTCAAGCTTTAGCTTAAAATGCCTGGAAGGTGATTTCCGCTCCTCCGCAGGTGAGGAAGTGAGAGGCCTTTTATTCATACGTGGGATTATGCCAGTTTGGGGTCTTGTTATTGCAAGGACGTTTTTGGAAAGGGGCTTGGCCTCAGAGAGAAAGGAACTAGGATTCTCAGAGGATCTTGGAACTTGGTAGCATGAACAGATGGAGAATCTCTTTGTGGAGGGCCTTGGGGATCACTCAGATCCAACTACAAACAGTGTTTGGGTTACTTGGTATAGGATTCAAACTTGGAGAGTTTCATTGGCCGGGCCTGAGTCCATTTTACCTGGAGAGACCAAAGCTTCAAGGTGGGTGGTCCCACCAAGTCCGTGTGAAATGAGGTGATGGAAGTTTCCGAGAGTGAAGTTAGGCGGTGGTACCAAACTGTGTTGGTGGGGGCGGAGGAAAACACCGCGTGTCTATTCTCACAGTACAGCTTTATGGGAACTACCTGAATTGACCAAAGCCTGGTGGGCGGAAGCCCCTTCGATGTGAACAGAATAAACACCGTGCTTTAAATTCAGAGGACATGAAAAACCTCTTCTCACTCTTTCAATCTTTTTAAACAGTTGGTCAATGCTGGGAAGTTCACCTGCTAAAGATGTACAAAGGAAACTAAAAAATATAAACTTGAATGCAAATTCTAAGCAGTTAAAAAAAAGTTTTTCATCCGCCTTACCCCTAGTTAACTTGCAGGTTTTTCCATTGAAAACTCCAAGTTTAAACAGCCTTTATTTATGAGCTTAATTTCAGCAGACACGTTATCATCTCCTCGAGCAACAGGGCGATGTGATCACAGGAGTTTCTCTGGGTGGCAGCAGGAGCTTCTGTAATTGGGTGATATGCTGACTGATAGGTCTTTTAGTGTGACATGAACTATGGCGTGTCTTCTGGTTTTCAGCTCTTGATTCCTGCCAAGAAAATGATAATGTTGATATTCTAGCTGAGGATTTTATTCCCTCCAGTCTCCTTTCTTGTGTCGGTGGGCTGTCAGCCCTACTGGAGATTTACTGGGATTTAATGGCACATGCCCTGGGGACCTTCCGCTGCTCTGTAGCTAAATCCTGCTCTGGAAGCCATGAGGGTTCATCTGATCTAAGACGCTGGTGACTTTGGCACAGGCAGAATGTACTCTGAGAAGCGCCACCGGGGAAGATTCTAGGGCATGTGCTTGAATACATGCCAGTCAAGGATTGCAAGTGTATAAAGCTGTTTGCAAGTTGGAATGTTGGTCACTTAAAATTTAATTAAATGTGGGTTTGTGATTCAAGTTCCATTGTGAAAACAGCATGGACTTTAGGAGTATCCTTTAAAAATTATTTCATAGCCCAGCTGGTGTAGCTCAGTGGATTGAGCGCGGACTGGGAACCAGAGGGTCCCGGTTCGATTCCCAGTCGGGGCACATGCCTGGGTCGCAGGCCAGGTCCCCAGTGAGGGCCATGTGAGAGGCAACCATACATTGCTTTCTCCCCTCCCTTCTCCTCTCTCTGAAAATAAATAAATAAAATCTTTAAAAAAAATTATTTCATATACATGGAGGTAAAGATGTGGTCAGTGTGATTGGGTTCTCATAGTGACCCTTTGAGGAGCAGGGTAGGATGGTGAACAGGTTAGGAACATAGATTCCAAGGTCAAGTCTCCTCACCTGTAGCTTGGCACAGCCATTTACCAGTTGGTGACGTTGTACCACTTATTTAACTCTCTGTGCCTCCGTTTCCTTCAGTGAAGGAACAGGACTCTAATAACTGTGATGTGATTTTTGGGAGACTTTAGAACAGAGCCTGCCACAAATGATACATTCCATAAAAATGTAGGCACTGTTGTTGTTATTAAGTAACGACCATCGTTGTTATTAATGTCACCTAGACTGCACGTTTGGGCTGTGGAGATGCCGTGTGCAGTACAGTGATGACAAGGTCGCAATAGAAATAATTCAGGGTTACCTAGAATCATTTGTAACTTTGTAGAAACAATTTCTTGTGTTATTAGCATGCAGTAGAAAGAAGGATCAGAGGGCTTATAAAGCACCAGGCGTTCTATACGTATTACTTAATATTACACAAAATACGTAGCAAAAAAAGTGAACCCAGCACAGGCTGCTGTGCGTCCTGTGACGTTTCCTGCCGCTGTCACACACTGCGGATGCCTCGCAACTGTCCTGTTTTGTATCTCTCCGTGTACTTGGCCCTTGGGGTTCATTTATAAAATGTGGACTACTATGAATATTTTGTCTCACAGCCCAGCTTTATTTTTCAGAAACCATATTGTTTTCACTTACTTTTCCTCCAATGTGAAATACGTATGCTCATATATCCATACATTTATACACACCTTAGTTTCTGATTATAAAGTTAATACTTATACAGAGGAATTACTCTCTTAATATGCCAACTCCCTACTCACTTTAGTCTAAATTTCCAACAATAAGCACTTGGTACTTTCAGAAGGTGATTAATAAACATTTTTGAAGGCAGGTGTACTACAAGTCTTCCTACCAAATGTGTTTTCTAAAGGAGTTTTTACTAAACAACATACCAAGGAGATATCATTGAATGTAGATATACCAAATTCTGTTCTTTCTCAAAGTGTACAGATTATTAAACAACTTAAATTTGTCATAGCAAACTGACTTTGATGTGTATCTATTGCAACTTTGGCTTTTAAGTTGTATCCTAGGAACGTTTGCCACTCAAGGAAAGCTTTTGGTACTATTTCTTATGGTTATCTTTCTGTGTTTCTAGTCTCTTTACATAGAATTGTGCTATTCATACTATATTTCTACTTTTTATGGAACCATGCCACACACTGAAGAGTGCACAAATAAAGTGTGTGCACTGCAGTGAGTTTTCACAAACCGAACCCATCTGTGGAACCAGTGCTCAGACCGGGACACAGAATCTCAGCCTGGGCACTTCTAGCCTCAGTCCTCCTGCCCAGTGGTGCCCTCCCCCGAGGTGACCACGACCCTGCTTCTAACTCTACAGAGTAGGTTTGCCTGAGTTTGCACTTTATATAATTGGAATCATCAGTATCTATTCTTTGTGTCTAACTCGTTTTGCTCAACATATACTGTTTATGACGTTCACAGATATTGTTATATGTAGCTGTAGTTTATCCTTGTTCATTGCTGTGTAGTATTCCGCTGGCTGAATGTACCACGATTCAATTGATGAGTACTTGTGTAGTTCCTAGTTTTGGTCTATTACACAGGTGGCAAACACAAGGCCCACGGGCCGAATCCGGCCCTCCAGCTTGTTATATCTGGCCTGGCACCTGGTTTCTACCCAGCAGCAGCGCTGAGCTCCTCGCCCCTAGTTAAGGAGTAGTTACATTTACACAGTCCTAAAATTACATTTGGTCCTTTGAAGGCAACCACAAGACTGAAGTGGCCCCCGGGGAAAATGAGTTTGACACCCCTGGCTATTTATTATTAATAGTGTTGCTATATACATTGTTGTATTAACAAGTGCTTTTGGTGAATCTCATGCTGTATTTTTCATCTGATTTTTTTTCCATAACCTTTCGTACATGTTGTTCTTTTAAATGCATTTTTGTAGGCACAAAATACTCCATTGTGTGGTTGTATCACAATTTAGCCGATTGTGCTTTTGGGCTTTCTGTTCGTTTCCAGTATTTTTCGATAATAAAGAATACTAAGATGAACTTCCTTACACATGTATCCTTGTACATTTTTCCAATTTCTTGAAGATAATCCTTAGATTGAAATGGCTGGGTCAATGTTAGGCATATTTGGTTACTTTTGGGTGGCCAAATTGCCATCTAAAGCGTTTGTATTTATAGTCTTCCTGCTGGCGTGTATGAGTGCCTGTGTTCCTCCAATCTTATTAAAAGAAATTGCAGCTGACTGTAATTAGCAGTGCTTTGGTTACTCATGACATGGGATATTTTATTAAACTATGTTTTAGACAGTGATAGTTGCTGAATTGCTTTTTCTCCCATGAGCTTTGTAATTTAATCTTTTAGGGAATTTTTTATATTTCTTAGTATTTTTAAAGGATACTTAAAAGATTAAAATAATCATCCTTCCTGTTTCCCACCCCCCAGATTGTCACTTGCTCTTTAACTTTATTAATTATCTCTTTATTGCTATGTGAACTTTTTCATTTTATGCAGCACAAGGTCTGGGGTTATGGTTAGGTTATCCATCAGTTTTCATGGGTTATCCATCAAGTTTCATAACTGGGAATAACCTATTCTCAGTCCCTCTATGAGAGGACCTAATAGTGAAAAGATGGCAGTTCTTCCCCAAATTAAATAATACTTTTCTCACTCAATAAAAGTTTTATTTGAATCTTAGCTTCTGACTTGGTAAACGGGTTTAGCTTTCATGTGGGACATAACGGATCACGGTGACCCGGCAGTTTTGAAAGGGAAAGCGCTGGCAGGGGATTTACCATCCCAGGCTGTGCAGGCATGAAATCGCTGGTAGAGCCCCCACATAGGACAGACCAGGACAGGAGGTCCTGGGAAAGAGCCGCGTGTGTCTGCGTGTCGATGTGTGTGTGTCCATCTCTCTCTCTCGTCAGATGGATCGATCAGTGAGTGGTGTTGGGACAGTTGGCCCATCATGTCAGGCCTGTGAGAGGACTGAGGACCATTTGTGAGTGAGTCACAGAAACTGAAATGATGAAGAGAAACGACAAGCAAAATGGAAAGTTAATGTCGGAGATGGAAGGGCATTGGGTGGCACGCTCAGGCCGCAGGGCAGCGGGCCACCACGGCGGACACGCTGAGCCTTGGCCTCATTCCCAGACGTGAGATGCTGATGTTGGGTGCTGTTCAGTCCGCTGTGCCCAGCGGCAGGGCCCCGTCTGCTCCGGCCGTGCCTGTGAAACACTCTTGGAGGTCAAGGGGCGGAGGTCAAGGAGCGCTGCTCGCCCCACAGAATCGTCACCGTGGAAGTATCTCTCCTGTGCCTTTTTTCCCCTTCCAGGCCGAGTTCTCCCTGTCCCCCCACCCGTACCAAGTGCCTGAAGTGGCAGAGGCCTGATGTTTAGATTCCTCTGTAGGAATACGACATTTCTCTTCCGTTCTCGTCAAGATCTAGCCATGGGCAAAGAGGGAAGCCCCAGAGTATTTACTGTCTATCACTTTTAGGACTTTGGATGTTCCAAGTAAATCTTTTGACTTTTCTCTCGGTATTAGGGGCCTCTTCATGCACAGAAACACACGCACACACAGGCTTACTGTGGATTCATAAAGGTCCCATTCAACCTTTTGTCCTTGACCTTTTTGTTCCCGAAAGTCACTTGTGTATGTAAACCCGGACCTTTCATGATGAACCTTCGTGTGTGTGTTTTGTATTCTTGGAATTCTGGTTTTTTCATTTGCAAGGTTTGTGCTAACCAGCTTCCTGCAGAAGTGTCTGTCCTTCCTCACGCGGTTACTCCAGCCAGGAACAGCGAGGACAATGCTACCTTTGTTCTGGTCTTCCCACCTTAAAGTTGTGTGCATTCAGTTTCTCTTCTCAGTCCTCATCTTCTCAAGCGCATCCAACTCCGCAGCTCCTTATGATGGTTATATTAAAACGACTACATCAACTCAGTAACCATGTTTGAGTAGCTCCTGGAGTCCGTCATCAGGGCTGGATTTACTGCAGTACTTCGCAGAGGGACATTTTTTGGATGTGAAGAGGCAGCTGCTTCCAAAGAAAGAGGTGTCGGTAGACAAATACATTTGAGAAATACAGGTTGGGGGGTGGAGGGATTGAGTAAAAAAAAAGAAAATACAGGGTTAGACGAACTCACACTGGTTCTTCAGTGACAGTCTCTCCAAGGCTCTGATGAGCTTATGTGCTTTCTGCACCCCCAAGAGGGCAATGTAGTTTGAAACATTTCTCAGTTTGTTTAACTGCAGCGCTCCCCTTTCTCGATTGCGTGTGGGAACAGTAACCAGAGAAGCACACAGTAGGGAAATGGCGATGTAGTTATATCTTGAAGTTGTATTAATTTTCTCATTACTTAGTTTTAAAATGTATCCTCTCCGCTACTATGTTAGTCGGGTACAAAGCAGAGCCGTCCAGAGGCAGGCCACTGGTCTGGGTGTCCGGAGCTCTGAACCGGCTTTGGGCTAGAAAATCACGTCTGTCTTCTGGGCTTGTGGTCCGTTGTCTTTCCACGAAAGAATCATCCCCAGATGGCCTCTGACCCACAGACAGGGAGGCGTCTCCTGCGCTACGTGCTGTTTCTCTTGTTGCGCGGGGAATCTAATCGTGTTTATCGTCGAAAAAGGAAGAAGCCTTCACCGTTTCCCAAAAAAGCTTTCCTCATTATCCTCTGGCTTACCTGTGTAGAGCTGCTGCACTTCTTTCTTTACCGAAACCATTTATCCCTCTTGGGTCCCAATCATTCTTCTTAGGTTTGATCTGATCAAAGCCGCCACTTCAGTGTTTTACTAACCAGGCATCTTAGAGTCTCATTTAGAATTCTCAGAAGCCAAAAGCCAGTGAAGTAAAAGTGAAAGGGACAGACGTGTCACTTTCTGGGAAACTCCAAAGTGCCATTATCACCTTTAATGGGGTGTTTTATAGGAAGGAGGCAGCCTGCGCTTTTACTGTGTCCTGTAACTTGTTTCTTTGTAACCTTCAGAGAAGACGATAGTTTATGAAGCTTCCCTTTTACCTTTGCAGCTTATGGGTGGGGCCTTACTTCTAATTTCCTTCTCTGGACCAGCAGGTGCACTAGCTTTGCTCACTGGCCCCCTTTCCACACCCCGCCCCTCGTGTCACTTGGGCAAAGGGGACCAAAGATTTGCTTTTGACAAATAGCATTATTGGCATGAAAACAAGTTTTAAGAGATGAAATATTTGCTGTGATTTGTTGGTTAAAACTCGAGATTAGTTTGCATCATACAGTCATGAGGTTTTTAATTAAGACCTTTAAGGACTGAGACTGCTCTGTTCTCTATGATTACTGCTGGTGTTTGGAGACAGACACAGCAGAACCCCTTCATCTGAATAGCAACCAAAGAATGGGATCTCCTGTTCTTAGCTGTCATGTGTTAGAGGGCAGAGAACTCGGGGCCTCAAGTTTGAAAGTCTGACGTCCGGGGTCCCCCTCTGCCCCTCCTAGGAAGGCGTGTGCATGGTGCGAAGGTGTGGCATCTGAGCCAGACCGAGACACCGTCAGACCCTGGCTGTCATTTGTCATTTGTCTCAGTCAGAACACGGAACTGTGAGCCTGCATGTTCTCACATGGAAGTGGTGACGATGGTAGCGATTGCCAATAGGATTTTGTGGGAATTAAGACTATTAAATGTTATAGATGTATGTAGATTTCTATGAAAAGGTAAGACATCTGGAACGTAGTATGTGTTTGATCATGAATGGCAGAACAAACTCACTGTCATCATTTTTATTATAACTCTCAGATATTCCTTGAACGATCTTCCATGTTTTCACTTTAAAAATCATGTCTCCAGTATGATGCAGAATGTCAAATATTTGCTTTAATTATAACGCAGTTAGATTTTTGTGTAGGGCTAGGTTTATTGCACTGTCTGCGCTTGTGAACGATGCCTCATGGTGAGGCTTACACCATGCCTCACATGGTGTAAGCAGCAGCATCGGCGGCGGCAGCAGCGACAGCCCCCCACTGTCTCATGAGTGAGACAGAACCCACGAGAGCTCGGATGGCCTATGTGATTCTCCCCAATCAAGTCCTCTCTCTCCTCTCAGAGGTCCCATCTTGTTCTGTATAGTCGTGCCACACTTATTCCTAAAATATGTATATATTCTCTGGCTTTGTATGCTTTCAAGCTTCATATAAAAGGAATCATACTGTACGCATACTGTACATGCAGACATGGGTGGTATGCTCTTCTGTCTCACCATTTTGGGTCTAAGCTCTATCCATGATGATGAATATGCTCCTTTTCAGTGCATTAGAGTATTCCATGGTACGCACGCGTGTGCCCTGTGTAACCTTCCTCCTGCTCCTAGGTGTGTGATGTCATTTCCAGGTTTGATTTATGATGTTTTCATTTATTTTGTGCTAGTCTGCGTGTGGCTGCTATTAATAGTCTTGGGGTAGATGGAGCTATGTAAAATAGGAGTATTTACCGGTGAAAATAGTACAAACTTAGACATTTCTTGGGATTCAACCCAACTGGTGCATATCTGTAAGACTGTATCTGAGGAACACACCTAGGTGTGGCAGAAATGTTAGTTCATAAGATACATGCATCGTCATCTTTGAAAATGACACCCACTTGTGTTACGAAGACATTGTACCAATTTGTCCTTGCTACTTGCCATTGTCCCATCACCTATCAACCCTTGATGGGGGCCTTTTATTTTGGTGGGTGTGAAGTGTGGTTTTAATTTGCATTTCTGTAACTACCAGTGAAATTAAGCACCTTTTCCTATGGGCATTGGCCATTTTTGTGTCTTCTATACAAAAATGTGAAAGTGGTTTTGAACTGGCCAATGGGTGGAGGCTGGATGCTGTGAGGGACACGCTGAAAAGGCCTGGATATCCTCGGAGGACCTCTGGGTGGAAATGTGGACTTAAAGGGCATCATGCCGAGGGCTCAGGGGGAAAGGAGAGCTGCAGAGAGAGGGTCTGTCACCTTCGAGGGGACGCATCGTCATACACAGAATGTCGGTAGAAATACGAGTGTTGAAGCGGGGTAAGGTGAGATCTCAGATGGAAACGAGGAATGTGCTATTGTCATGTGGAGGAAAGGCAACCCCTGCCTACAGTGGCAAAGAGCTTGGCTGAATTGTGGTCTCGTCTTTTGTGGAGGGCAGAGCTTGTGAGAGGTGAAATTGGATATTTAGCTGAGGGGGTTTCTAAGCAAAGTATTGAAGGCATGGTCGGGTTTCTCCTTGCTGCTTATAGCAAAATGGGAGAGCAGAGAGATGCACCGAAGAAGGAATTGTTAAGCAAAAGCAGCCAGCACGTGAAGATCTGGAACATTCTCTGTCTGTCCATATTGCAAAAATGAGAAAGCCTGTCTGGAGAGAACAGCAAGGGTGTGGCTGGACAACCACGTGCTGAAGAGATCACACGTGTGACTCAGGGACCCAGTCAACAACCCCAGCAGAAACCAGGAACAAAGATTCAGTTATCTGGGACAAGTCTGCAGAGGACCCTCTTGTCTGGTGGCTGCCTTCCCCCGCCTCCCTGCGCTGAATTCCATGGAACGCCAACAAAGATTTGAGAACTTATATGAACAGAAACACAGGTAGACTAAACGGAAACTGGATGAAGTGAAGGCAGGCTGTTGGACAACTGTGATTCTACAGCATGGGCCAATAGAGCTATCTGGCTACCAACATGCTATTTTTCAAGAAAAAGAAAGAAGGATCCTATAGACAATTCAGAGGTCTGCGGGGCTGCCGCTGCCACTGTCACTGTGACCTGGTTGGGGGGGGAGGGTGGCTCTCCTCTCAGTTACAGAGAATGGGGCTACCTCCTTGATTTCAGCAGGCCAAGCCACTGTGGCTGTACCCAAGGCCCAGGGGGTGGGACAGCCACTCTCATGGGCTCAGAAGGCAGGGCCTCCCTGGTGGGCAGAGAAGACAAGAGCATGGGGCCAAACAGGATAATTCTTGGACCTTAAAATCGAATAGAATCTGCTCTGTTTTCAGACCTCCTTGAGACCCAGTACCCCTTCCTTCGTTCTAATTCCTCCCATCTGGAATGGGAGCATCTGACCAATGCTGCCCCACCTGCTGTCTTTTGGAAACGGAGAACTTCTTGTCTGGTTTCCCAGGCTCTCAACTGGAAAAGTGTTTTCCCGGAATGAGTCGTAGCTCCAGTCTCGTCTACACTTAATTTGGATGATATTTAGGTGCGATTTTGGACTTAGAGTTGATGCTGGAGTAGATTAAGACTTCTGTGGCTGTTGGTATGGGGTGAGTGTATTTTGCATGTGAAACGGATGTGAATTTTGGGGGGTCCAAAATGTGGAGTGATAGGGACTGAGTTGGGTCACTCCAAAATTCCTATGTTGAAGTCCTAACCTCCGCACTTCAGATTGTGCCAGGATTTGGAGAGAAGGTATTTAAAGAGGCATTTCTGTTAAAATGAGGTTGTTGGGGTCGACCCTAATCCAATATGACTGATACCGTCACAAGGGGAGATTTAGACAAAGACACTTGGAGAGAGAAGACAGCCATCTATAAGCCAAAGACACAGGCCTCAGAAGAAACCAGTTCTGTCAAGATCTTGATCTCAGACTTCTAGCCGTCAGAACTGTGAGAAAGTAAATTTCTGCTGTTCGAGCCCCCTCGTCTGTGGTGCATTACTATAGCCCTAGCCAACCAATACACCTGCCTACAGGCCGATCCCACGCAGTCTTGATTACTGTAGCTTCATAGTGAAGATGCCCAGTATTGAGTAGAGGCAGTGAGAGTAGACATTCTCTCCTTTTCCCTGATGTTGGTGTAAAACATTCAGTCTTTTATCCTTAAGTACAGGTTTAATTGTAGGTTTTTGTTGTTTTAATTTTTTTGAAAAGAACCCTTATATGATTGAGGAAGCATCCTTCTAGTCTATGTTTGTAGAGGTTTCTATCATGAATCAGTATTGAATTTTGCAGGATGCCTTTTCTGCTTCTATTGAAATGATTATAGGATTTTTCCCTTTTATTTTCTTAATGTGCAGAATGACACTGATGGATTTTTGAATGCTGAACCAACCTTGCATCACTTGGTCATGGTATATAATAATTCTTTTAAAATCTTGCTGGATTGGTTCCACAGATATTTTGCTGAGGATGTTTGCATTTATGCTTATGGTGGGCTTCATTTTCAGTTCTGGGTGATTTGCTACAATTATTTATTGATTTCATCCCTGGCTGCAGCCATTTATTAAAAATGATTTTTAGACCTATAGTTCCCCATAATTATTAGGTATGCGTTGCCATGAGGTGTTTCTTTGAAGTCCTTTCTTTTTTGCCACTGAAAAATGACTAAATAAGATTATTTTAGTATTTTTTCTCTTTTGCAGAAGAGAATTGATTGATTTCTAGTTTCTATTTCAGTTATGTGCTGAAAAGTTCAAGGATATTAAGCATATATAGGATGTTTTTTAAAGTATTGTAATTTATTTTATTTTGCAATTACATATACTACTTTGAATTTAAAACTTCAAACCATAGAAATTGAGAATTTTGGGGTATCATTTCTTGCTGTTTCATGGAAACCCACACTAGGCCTCATGCACCCTTCATTTTGTTGACGATAATAACTCCTGTATTTCCAATTTAAGACTTAGGGCGAATGAAACTGGCGGCTTGCTGAAGTCATCTGCGCATGTTTGCTGACGCTGTATTTAACTCCATCTCAGAACGAAATCGGTTGACTTTGTCCATCCATCGTTTGTGTCTTGCCCTCAATCTGTGGTCTCTCCTTGATTTGTCAGGTCTTGTTTCATCGTCTGTGTGTGGCGTTAAGTCATGGGGAGGAAGCTGGACCTGTCTGGGCTGACCGATGATGAGACCGAGCACGTTCTCCAGGTGGTTCAGCGGGACTTCAACCTTCGGAAAAAAGAGGAAGAGCGGCTAAGGTGAGATGTTCCTATGGCCTTCCGGGACGCAGGGAACCGTCTGGGGACAAGTGAAAACAGGTGTACCGAGAATGTTCCTCACTGCTAGCTCTGAGTTCAGAAGTCTTTATGACCCTTCTGCAGAAAGGCTTGCCAGCTCCAAGGCTGAGCATCACCAAGTCTGCTGAGAAACCTGACTGTTCAGCTCTCCCGGTCAAGGCTTTGTTTGGGCTGCTCACCCTGTCGAGTGTGAGCTGTAGAATGAGTGGAGTATGTGACGGCAGGGGCTGCTTTGCGCTCGCTCCTGGCTGTAGCTTTCCCGTTGGCAGGCACTCCTGAAAAATGGCCAGCGTCACGTGAACAATTCTTGGGAAAATGACACTGATACCTCCACAGTCTTCTGCCAGGATCCCCTCCCATGGCACAGGCAAAGGGCTCTGAAGGCCTGGTACGAAAGTGACATCAGGTTGGAGTAGGACCCGCTGGCTCAGCCCTGCCCTCCTCATTTTAGAGATGACGAAACTAAGGCCCAGAGGACTGGGGTCTTCTGACTCCTCTACAGCTGATGGGTCCTTGTGGGCTGTTCTTGGAAGCCCTCTCGCTGCTCAGAGGGGCAGAGTGAAGGAGTCAGAGCGATAGAAACGCGGCCACGCATTGGGCCTCGTGTGTTAGAACCAGGGGGCAAGTTGGTATTAGCTGCCGTCACCCATAAATCTGTTCTCCTTCCAGATGCCATGGCTTTGTCACGGAGCTGTTTCCCTCCTCAGCCACGGAGCTCCAAATCCTGGTCTTTTTTTTTTTCTTTTTTCCGGTTACAGTTGACATGCAATGTTATGTTAGTTTCAGGTGTACCATGCAGTGATTCGACATTTCTATAACTTGTGAATTGATCACAAACCTTGGTCTTTGTAAGCCCTCTCTTGACGTGGTTCCCACACGGGGCAGGGCTGGGCCGGGTGGATTCTGCCTCCTGCCCGACTCTTGGACCCCTGTCCCGGCCAGCTGTCATCACTCTCTTCCAGTCCTTGCAGGGACCTTCCCTGTGACCCTCCTGCCTCCACTCTCTGCCACCACTCCCCCAAAGCGCCTGTCCACGTAGGGACATGCCACATCTCTGCTCGAGTCACACCCGTTCCCGCTCTGTGACAGTTGATAAAGCTTGTTTTCCTTTTCCACTTCCTTTCCCTTGGGCTACCCTGGACTTCCTGTTTCTTTGAAATATTTCCTCCTTTACTAGATTGTAAGCCACGCTAGCGTAATCATCTTTATTTCCTCCATGTTTTTTCCTTCTGTATTGTAAATACTTAATATAGGGATGGGCAAAGTCGGTTTACTGTGGTGAGTACGCAAAACACAGTTTATTCTTGTACTGTCATTTACTCTTGTGTTATACAGTTTTCCATACAACCGTATGCCTACTTTGCCCACGCCAAGTCTGTTAATTAAATAATTGATTTAAAAACCATGGGCCAGGTACTGTTCTATCGGTTGGGTATGTAGCTGTGAGCAAAACCAGGCTTTGCCCCTGGAGTTTATATCCAGAGCTGTGCTGCCCATACCACCGCCGCCAGCCAGGGGTCGCTGCTGAGCGCTCGAGCGGTGGCAAGTCTAAATTCGGATGTGCTGTACGTGTGGTGGATTTCAAAACTTTAGTACAAAAAAAGGTTAAATATCTCATTAGTAACTTTTCTATTGATTACATTTTGCAACACCAATATTTTGGATATAAGAGCATAAAGAACGTTAGCGTTATTTTCTACTTTTTTTTTAGTATGGCTATTAGAAGATGTAAGTTGAGAATTTTTTGAGTGCAAGAGTGACGTGATCCGACATCAGTTTTAGGGGTCACTCCGGCTGCTCTGCTGGGACGAAATTACAGGAAGTCGGGAGAAGCGGGGGAGAGGCACGTCGGGAGGCAGTTTCAGAAACCCTGGCGAACATCCTGCGGTGGGACCTCAGAGGCCTGTGTGGAGATGTGGCATCGAGACCCAGAGGGAGCCTGATCCCTAAGACACGGGTGGAGGAGAGTTGCTGGTGGCCAGCAAGGGACTCTGTGTGAGAAAGAAGCAAACCTTCACTGGTGACATCACTCAGACCCAGGGGTTTGCATGGTATAGCAATATAGCCCGGCGTTGCTTCGGCTAATGTAGTTTGTGAGACCTGAAAGGGACTCGAGTGTTTGTGCCTCCGCCCTCAACTGGGTAGCTGGAGAAGCTGGCTCGGGGTGTCCCTGTGGTTCCAGGCTGCTGATGCCAGGGTGGCCAGTCTAATGCTGCCATCTGGCCCCTCCCGCAGTAGAAGACACCTGTGGAAAGATCTTCAGACTTCTACTAGAATCATAGTTTATACCCTATGATCTTATATTTCAGGCACATTTACCAAAAGTGGTTTTTTTTTTAATTTTTTTTTTTAAGATTTTATTTATTTATTTTCAGAGAGAGGAGAAGGGAGGGAGAAAGAGCAATGTATGGTTGCCTCTCACATGGCCCTCACTGGGGACCTGGCCCGCAACCCAGGCATGTGCCCCGACTGGGAATCGAACCGGGACCCTCTGGTTCCCAGCCCGTGCTCAATCCACTGAGCTACACCAGCCGGGCCCAAAAGTGGTTTTTAACAGGACTGTTAATTACACGGTACTCAGGTGTTCAAAGGGAATCTTGATGGCATTTAATGGGACAGCCACAGACTCGAAAAGTTCTCGCTTACCATATGCTTGCAAGAAGCTAGTTAGCATCTGGATGACTTCCAAAGGTTTGCTGCTGCTCTCACGGCCTTGGTCGGTGGGGGCAGCGGGGGCGACATTTGAAGGACTGGTTTCCTGCAACTGTGACTGGCCATTCATTGTCAGCGTTTGCCAAACTGACAGCATGCTCACGCCTGCCAAGGGCTGCTGGGCCCAGGCGAGGCCAGGCCCGGGGAAGGAAGGGAGGGCCAGGGCAGCAGAGTTTTTTCCTGGAAAGGCTAGGCCACCACAGTCTTCAGCTGCAGCCTGTCAACTCCTCTCCCCGAGTAAGGAAGGGAGCAAGACGTACTTGGAGACCCATTTCTGCAGCTGTAGTGGCTTCAGTGACTCACTTGGTGATGTGGCCTGTGTGTGGCGGGGGGGGGGGGGATCCTCCACCTGTCAAGAGTCGTTTTGATGTTGTAAGGAAGTACATAAGGCCTGCCAGGGGGTGCAGAAGGACCGCTGCAGGGAAGCAAAACCTCTCTCAAAACCAGAAATAATGTGTGTGTCTAGTCTACAGAAAGTCCTTTGAGGATTAATCACCTTGTTTTTTTTGTTAAGTAGAAAGAACACATTTCCTCTTAAACAAATGAAAATTGTATTACAAGAAGTTAATTTTTCAAGAAGTTTCCCTTTCAGAAAACAAAATGCCTTTGTACTCGGTGTTCTTTGTTTGGACAGTTAAATTGATCTAACGAATTAGCAAATATTCCTGGTTACCTTCTTCCTGGAAGCTGGAAATCGGACTGCCTCGGCTTCACTCGGTTGGAATCAGTATGCCCTACGGCTGATGAAGTAACCGAGTGTGCACAGCACACATCCGGCCCTTGGGGCTCTTGAGACGCCCCCCTGACACCGTGGCATCAAGCTGCCCAGTTAATGCATCTGCTGTCTCGGAGCAGAGATGCTGCGAGGCAGGAATTCCCTCTTTGGCACTGGCTGAGCAGGGTGGCCGGCCAGTCCCCTGGCTGCCCAGTCCCCTGGCTGCCCTGACATAGCAGAGCCCAGAGCAGCATTTTATGGTAAAGTGGAAGGTCTGCCACTGTTCTGTGTGACAGTCACTTTGTGATGGGAAAGGCCCAGGAGGAGTCAGAATCGGGAGATGCTGGGTGAGGACCTGGACATTGTGGGGGGCTGGTGAGGGGCCCTCCGAAATGGGGAGGACTGTGGGGTACAGGTAGGTTGCAGAGTATCAATCTCAAATCTATAGGGGATCTCACAAGATTCTTTTAAACCTCCTTTTTATTTATTAGTATTTATTAACAATGAAAAGGTCGAGTATATTAAATCTAAGCTGTTGGGTATCCATTCGTTTTGAAATCATATATTGAACGTCAGGAGCCTCCTGGGCAAATGTGAAGCGGGAGTGACGGCAGGAGAGGGGAGAGAGGGAAGGGCTCACCCATTTAATAAGGGCCTTAATCCGTGAGGAAGGGCCAGACGGGGAGCTAGGTCTGACATTCATATCAGATGAATGATTAGGATGCTGTAGAGTGTGAAGATAAAAACATTAAGGCAGATCCATGGAAATACTTTCATCTCAGAGGTGGGAGGCAGGAAGGAAGTCTTCCTGAAGGAGGGTGCATGGGATGTGATCCTTGAAAGACAGACAGGATTTTGTGAGTGGACTGATACGAAGCTCTGGGCAGCAGGGAGCATCCGGACAAAGGAAGAAGGGCGGGAAACCGGACATGTTTTCTCAACCCCAGATCAGGACCCGTGGAGGGTTGGGGGGGCAGGGGAGGAAGGGACTACTTTGCCATGCTGCTAGTCGTGTTGAAATACAGTGCAGTGTTCCAGGAATATCACCTCTTCGCATTCCCAGCAGCCCTGGGGCGGGGAAACAACTATTGTCTGTTTCCAAAATGGGGGCTTTAATAACTTGCTCCAGCTGCACGTAGTGAGAGGTAAATTCCCATCCAGCCCGGGTGTGCGTAGCTGGGGCCAGGAACTGGGAGAGCACACGGCTCCTGGTGCTGCACACTGGGGCCCCCAGGCTCCGTGCAACAGAGTGGGTAAAACGAGGGCCGTTTAGGAAATCTGGCATCTGGCCTTGCAAAAACCTGGTGGATATGCAGGGATGGGGAATTAGAAGGGTGTAAGTCAGCCCATGGGGAGGGGGTCGTTGGGATGTTAACTGTCATTAGCAGATGGGTCACAGAGCACTTTAAACGTGGCTTGCCCAAACTGAGATGTAGTCTAAGAGTAAAATACGCTCTGAATATCTAAGCTCTAGTAGGAAAAAAGAATGTAAAATCTCTTAGTAACTAATTTTAATATCGAAAACACCTTGACATGTATCTAAATTACAGCTCAAAGAAAATGTATAATTAAAATTAATTTTACCTGCTTTTTTTTTTACTTTCTGAAAATGTGACTACTAGAAAACTTTATATATATATATATATATATATGGCTCACAGTATGTTTTTTATTGGACAGCACTGATTTAGAATACCAAGTTAGGCAGATTGGAATTTATAGGACCAAAAAGTAAGCTTTCTTCTTCAATTTTGTTGGGAGCTAGTCCTTTTTAAATGAGGTTTTTAGGCATCTGAAGGATCCAGCTAATGTCTTAGTTACCTCATCATGTATGGGCCTTGGCTATATGAAGTGTTGTCATCTCGGTCCCATGAAGGTGGCCTCAGACTAGTGTGCGCTGGGACTGGCTTCACTACGGAGTTCAGGAAGGGCAGCCCCAGGTCCTCAGCCACACTCACTGTGCAGATTTTGTGCGTCTCAGGACAGAATCAACCTTTGGATGTTTCTCTGAAGTTAATGGTTGATCAAGTATATCTTGGCCTTTGAGTACTAAGTGACTTTAGAATGACCTCATATTCATAATTTTTTTGAAGATTTTATTTATTTATTTTTAGAGAGAGGAGAAGGGAAGGAGAAAGAGCAATGTATGGTTGCTTCTCACATGGCCCTCACTGGGGACCTGGCCTGCAACCCAGGCATGTGCCCCGACTGGGAATCGAACCGGGACCCTCTGGTTCCCAGCCTGCGCTCAGTCCACTGAGCTACACCAGCCGGGGCTCATATTCATAATTTTTATCATGTCGGTGGCACCATACAATTGTAAGTTAGCCCCTATTTGCCTGTAGGGGTCTGCCTTTACAAATGGCCAAGGGAGTTTGAGGCTACCAATGTGCCATTGATGTAGAAAAAAAAAGGCACTTTTATATGTTTTCTCTTCTTTTAAATGTGTAGCCCTTCAAAGATGTATCGTCACTAATTTGCAGATTCTGGATTCTGGATACGTTCTCCCCATAATCCAATATTTTTTAATAACAGTTTTCTACTAGGTTGCTTTCGTGGCTCCAGGTTCCTGATCTTATTTACTTTTCCATTGCAAATGTCAGAGGTTCAACTCTGCTGGGCTCTGATAAAGCTTTCGTGGCACTAATTCTTGGCAAGACCTTCATTTCTCAGACCTCTGGCTGCAGAAAGCATTTCTTTGACATGAGGTGTGCGCAGAACTCAAGACTTGAAAGACACTAAGGAGGGAAGTTTTTGCAACCGTTATAAACGCAGCTTTCGTCAACCACAGTAACTGAGGCACGAACAGAATCATTTAGCCAGAAAAGATCTGAAGCACAGAGTGAGGAGCGCAGATGGACAGTGTGGGAACCAGAGTTTCACTTTCTTCCTTGCTGTGCCGTTGGAAGGACAGCTTCCTTGTTCCCATGAACTTCAGTTCTCGGAAGTGGGCCCCCGCCTCTGTTGCACCCCAGAAGCCATCAGGCCCTTCTCCTGGTCCAGTCTCTGATGCCTTCACACAGAAATTCATTGACAGCCTCTCTGATTCTCAGGGTGACTTATAATAAGCCCTGTCTCCCAGAGGAGAGATTCTTGCTCTAGCTTAGAGATTCCTTTTTAGAAAACCATACTGAGGCCTTGGGTCCCCAGAAAAGCTGGGCTCCTTGTGTGCCCCGAGTCCCAGGCCTCTGCAGTTCCCCTGCCCTTTCTGGCCCAACTTAAACAGGCTCCCATTCCGCATCAGCAATTAATGCGTGTGGGTCAAGCCCCCTTCCCTGGCTGATTCATATCCCTACGGATAAGAAAGTGCCCAGCTCCCGGGTATCTAGCTGCATTTGGGGTTTCTACATATAGTGACCTGCCCGGTAGGTTGGCAGGGTCTCTGGTTCCGGCCACCACCTCTGAAATTAGACCTGGAATGGCGTATCTCCTTGTCCTCTGCCAGGTTCCCCCAATAGGTGTGCATGTAGTCAGCTCTTGAAGCTGAGCCAGTGACCCCGGTTATCTCCTCCCTTACAATGAACGCCTTGCCTTTTACATCTTCCAGGCTGACCACCTCACAGCCACCAGGCCACCAGGGCCCGTTCCCTGTCTGATGTAGGATGTGCTGGGCTGTGACTTAGCCTCATTCGGTAGCAGGAACGTACCTGGGGCCTGGGCGTCTTCACTTCCCAGGCTGCTCCTGGCTCATGGTGAGAGGGCTGTGGTTTTATGTTGCCCTCCAAACCCTCTCTATAGGACCCCCTGCCCCACTGCCCTCCTCACCTGCGCAGAAGCCTACCTGAGTGCTTGTACCAGATCCGCACCTGCCCAGAACCAAGGCACAGGCCAGACCACCCACGGCTGTGGCTTGTCTCCCTCCCTGTGCCGCATTGCTGAGCCCCGAGAGGAGATGGCAGGCACCAGAGACTCGCATTTCTCCAGGCCCTGGACTTTAGCCACCTGGCCCTGCCCTGCCCTCTGCCACTTCCCTTCCCGCCTACTCCCACTTCCCTCCTGGGCCAGCTCCCCTGGCATCACATTTATCCAACTGGGGGAGTCCAGAACCAGACCCTAGAAGCTTCTGTTGCTGCAAGAGTATAGTTCTGTGTGGTCCTGAAGCTGGTGCCATGGCCTCCACGGTCTGCCGTGCTTTGCGGTTGTGTGTGGAGAGATGGGGAGAGGGAGAGGGGGAGAGAAAGAGAGTCTGTAAAACTCGTGGTTGACTGTATTTTTGATCCTCCTTTCCTCATGCCGTATCTATTCATTGTCCATGAACCTCAGAGCACAGGCATGGCCATGGTATTTAAGGCCAGACACTGTGCTGTTCTGCTTATCTCACTGAAAATACTAGAACTAAAGGGTTTATTGGTGCTGGTCTGTTCTGTAGCCAGAGAATCCTCACCTGATGTGTGG
This sequence comes from Micronycteris hirsuta, assembly GCA_004026765.1. Taxonomy (NCBI): domain Eukaryota; kingdom Metazoa; phylum Chordata; class Mammalia; order Chiroptera; family Phyllostomidae; genus Micronycteris; species Micronycteris hirsuta. Next base: position 131,840 of record PVJI01002106.1, read on the forward strand.
CCTTGGGAGTGTCCCTTCATCTTTCCGTGCCTCTGCTTTCCCTGCGCCCCCTCCCACAATGAGGCTAATAGGAGACCTGACGGGGGTGTCATGGCAAGGGGTAAATGAATTAATAGGTGAACAGCCCCAAGGACGGCCCTGGGGCATAGTGAGGACTCGTGAAAACTCAGGGTGAGATCTGTTCATGGCCTTCTCTTGGCTGGATTATTAGGTCCATAAATTAAATAAAGTGACCTTTAAATATCCATATCTGTTTGGTAAATTGAAGCAGTTTTCTGGTTTGGCTTTTCCTATTGCCAGCTACTTTCCCTTTTCTTTTGTTATTAGAGAATTCTCTCCAGGCAGATAGAAATGCTAGAGTTTGTTTGACAGCTGATGTTTACTTAGCTAGAGCTTCAATGTCTTTCTTCATTTTGTACACTCGCTTCTGTGCTGACCTGCTGTGACCAGAGGAGACTCTTAGCTGCCAGGATGTTTTTTCTCAGAATCGGAAACCCTGCTGCTTTTTACTTGCAGAGGTGGTTTCGTGCATTTTTGTCCTTGTGGGCATACCTTGTGTAGGAACTGCTCCGTGGCTTCTTTCCTTCCTGAGTGTATCGATAGAGACAAAGTACAGCCATACCTCCCTCAGTACTCATCAGCTTCAGAACTCTTCAAACCCGGTACTTATTGCATTTTGACAAAAAAAAGGTTTCAGCACTCGGCACTTGCTGGGGACTGGCTTGCTAGAACTCGTATGAGTCACAATGCTGCCCCGCAAGAGAAAATGCTTCCTCACTCCTCGCTTCCTCAGTACTTGTCATAACGGTATTCATCACGAGTTCTAGAACAAATTAACGATGAGTACCACGGCACCACTGCATTTCTACACGAGCAGAAAATGGGTCAGGGGTCAAAGGCAGAGTGCATTTCTAGAAAGTGTTGGACAGGGGTGTGGGCAGTTGGGACAACCGTCAGCTGTCCAGGACTTGGAGATGCTGGGGCGCGAGGCAAGAAGGGGTCTTGTAAATCACAGGTTGTGGATCTTCAGGGAACAGCGAAATTGGAGAATAAAGCACATCCATGAACTGAGTAGATTATCAAAATCCAGCCCAGGAATTCCTAGGGAGGAAGGGACCTTCCTCGCCTTCGAGGAGATGCAGATCAGGAAGTTGGGGAAATAATTCTGTAGGAAGACCAGGGAGACCTGGGGGCCAGGTGTCCTTGGCTTGTGTCTGCACATGGCAATTTCTTCCCAATGTTACTCAGGGAATGTGTATGCTTTCCCCAATTCCAAGGCATGCGAAAAATCAGTAGAGACATCCCCCAAATAGAGGAAAGTATTAAAATTTTCTTGTGAGAAATAATGCTTAATAATCAATGGAGAGGCCTCATTGGTTGGAAGGTATCCCATGATGTCAAGCAAAAGCAAGAACAGGAAGTACCGACACATGGAGTTGAAGGTGAGGGTCAACACTGTCGGAACAGAACAGGGCAAATGTAAGAGGAGCTGCCATGGTCTAATCGGTCATTCCGTTCTTCGGAGCTGTTTCCACATTTTAAGTGTGTACCTCTGGCCCCAGCGGCTGCTAATCTAAGTCATGTTTGCAAATAAAATAGTATTAAAAACTATATAGTCATGCTATACTTTATACAGCTCCTGTGAGTGATGTTTCAAAATGTAATAAAGCTGGAAGACAAAGTGAGTTTTTAGCTTGGCAGTTTCAGCACGTCTGTCTGTGTAGTGCTGTTAACTTTGCCGGGGATCCAGATATTGTACTCTTCGGAGGTTCCCAAATAATGCTCACCCTCCTTTTCTAGTGCTTGAATATTTGGGGCAGGCTTTGTTCTTTGTAAATACTGCGAACCCGAGTACCTCATTTTTAGATGTACATAATACTAACTAAAGAGTATAAAGAATGTCGGAAGTTTTTAAAGAAACTTACAATTCTGAGATTTCCCAGGAATCCCCAGAATTTCGATGTCTTATCTGAATCCCAGGGATGACATCTGTGGGGAATTGGGAAGCCCCAGTGTTGGCTACAGTCCCTTCAGGGGAGGAACGGGAACCGCAGAGCAGCGACAGGGGATTCGTGGCACTGGATGGAGACAGGAATGAGGGAGCCCCACTGCGGGCCAGCTGGATGGCTCAGCTGTGCGCTTACAGCCAGAGAGCTCGGGGCGTCCAGGAAGCGAACGAGACGTGGTAGGGTGCGCTGCAAGTTCTTGGATATGAGGCCTCGCTAGATGCTCACGTTGGCCTGCTGAATACACACAGCCAGGTGTTTTGCACGGAAAGTCAAGGAGGTGGGAAGCTCCAGAAAGAGAGGAAGACCCGGAAGGCAGACCCTGGGTCTGCAGCACGCGGAAATATGCTCCCATCAGAACAAACGAGGGCTCCCCACCCCAGCCAAAAGGAAATGGTGCTCAGGGCCAGGAGCCCATGGTTCCGGGCTCTTCCAACCTGGCAGATCCCTCCCAGGGCTCTAAGCACCCTCTGGGACACGCATGATTTGCACTTAGGTTTTAAATGTCTATGCATATATATGTGTGCACACGTCTGTTCCTCTGAAGTGAAGTAGCTGTCGAGGTGCTTCAGACAATTTTCAAGGTTGTCATTCTCTGAGTTCTGAACCCCGAAACCCACCTGACTTCGTGGTCTGGAATAGCTTAGTGCTTTATGGACTTGGTCAAAATTAGTCCTCATGTTAATTGTGTGAGATAGGCATTATTGTCCCCAATTTACAGCTGAGGAAACAGAGCTCAGTGAGGTGAAGTCACTGACCCAAAATCATCCAGCTCTGGGGCTGAGCTGATTGATGTTCAGACTACTCAAGCCTTAACACTTGACCAGCATCCTCCAGTCCAGGTTAAGTCAATCGGTGGTTCTAGCCTTTGCATCTCAGATTTTAGAGCTGGAAGGGCTTTCAAGAGGCCGTGGGTGGCCTGTCCCTTGCCTCTCTGCAGGCGAGTTGTTTTTATCCCCATGTGACAGATGAGCTGTCTGGGCATTTTTCAGGCACCTTGCATGGGGCCAGAGAGTGAAATGTAAAAGAGAAACCAGAGCCTTGCAGTTCCTTCTGTCAAAGAACGCAGCTCTTTTCTTGGCTTTTGCCATTAAGAATGGACAGTTTAGCCTTGGGGATCAGCGGATCATCCGAAAACGTCTATGCAGACAGACCTGTCCTTGGCTCCTGCCATGTATCTGTCAGCCCGCTGCTTGGTGTGATTGGCCGTGGCTGCATTCCAGTGCCCCCGTGCCAAGGATGCCTCTTTCAGCCACAGTGTTTATTTACCTATCATCTGTCTGTGTATCTATCTATTGTCATGCTACCTTCCTTTTTTATTGTATGTTTTCCATTACCATTTAGTCCTTTATACCCCTCTTCCCCCGCCACAATCACCACCACACTGTTGTCCATGTCCGTGAGTCCGTTTTCCTTTTCGCTTGATCCTTCCGCCCCCTAACCTCCCTGCCCCTTAGCTGTCATTCTGCTCTCTTATCTATGAGTCTGTCTCTATTTTGCTTGTTAGTTCAGTTTGTTCATCAGCTACTCCATTGAAAATCAGGTGCGTGAATCTGCCTGCTTCCCTAGTAACAGTCTGACTCCCGGGTGTTCATCTTCCAAGACAGCAAGAGCTGCCTTCGGCATACCTGGGGCAAGATGCTTGTTGGAAAAATAACAAGGGTGTTTTTGTGACTGGTATGTTATTCTTAGCGAAAAATCATCCACTTTTCTTTCAAGTCAGGGTCTTTCACATTTTTTTCTTTGCCAAGCTTTCTAAAGGAGAGATCCCATGCATTTGGCTCGTGCCCTCTGTCCCCCCATTTTTAAAAAGAAAAAAAGCTGTGGGCATTCCTAGACGGCTTCTCTGTGACAGGGTCCCCTGAGCAGCATCAGGCTGGGTGGAGCCTGCGGACTGGGACTCAGACACACTCCTATGCTTTGTCCTCAGGCAAAGCCAGTTTCTGTGATGTGGGTCACCTGGAGCTTACACACCCAGGGCCTGTCACCAATCAGAGCAATTGGAATTTGTCCAATAGCATCAGCGTGGCCTTTCGCTGGGCCTGGACTTTATTGCATGAGCCCAAATTTAAAGGAAGCTAATGAAAGAGGCTCAAGTAAGAGCTGCAAAGAGACTGGAGGCCTGAAAGATAGGATTTCATGAGAAAGATGAAAAACAACCGATGATAGATTAAACTGCCAACTTTAATGTTTGTAACACTAGTAAATTTTATTTAGTGGTGCTCAGAGAGCTTTTCATTTCCCTGAATGATCACAGGGGGAGAATTAACCTTACTGTATATAAATGATAGAAATGAGATTTGGGGGGAGGAAGAGGAGTGATTTAGAACTGTAATGAATGAAGGCACAGGTAGAATTGCAAAGGGAGAGAGAGAATGGGGTTCAAATGAAGAGGAGGAGAGAATTAAGGGTGCCGGTCTGGAGAAGCAGGTGCCAACCCGCTATGGTCTCCATGCCCCGGAGAAGCAGGGCGGCTGGCCATCTGCCTTGAAAGTGAACCCACCTGTGTAACTAGCATCCAGTCAAGACACAGGACATGAGCAGCTTCCAGAAGCCACTCTGTGCCCCCTTCTTGTCACCAGCCCTCAAAGACAAAGCCGGTCTGGACTTCTGGTGGCACAATCAATTCTGCCTGATTTGGAGCAAGTAGACTCATACAGTGTATGTCTTCTTTTGAGTTTGGTTTCTCTTGTTCGATATTGTTTATGAGATTCATCCATGTGTTACATGTAATTATAGATTGTTTATTGTTCTTGCTCTATGATATTTAATGGATTGATCCATCACACGTCCATATGGCCATCCGGGTAATTTCTAGTTTGGGCCCATTCTTCTGCTATGAGCACTCTGCTTTGAGGTAACCATAGGGATGCATTTCTGTTGGGTGTATGCCGAGGAGTGGGGTTTCTGTGTCCTAGTCAGACAAGTATTAGCTAGAGCAGATACTGCCAAACAGCTTTCTCAAGCAGCTGTACCACGTTCTACTCTCACTAGCAGCATGTGAGAGTTACAGTGATCCCGTATCAGCACCGAACTTGGTATTTTCTGTCTTAATATTAGCTTGTCTGGTGACCAGTGGGGGTAACACAACACATGGGTAAACTGAGGCACAGAGAGGTAGGTGCCCGTCATCCCATTGCTTACGAGTGGCCAAGCTGGAATTTGAACCCCCACAACCTGGCTGCAGGGTCTGTGCTCCCCCAGCACATGACCCTCCCTTCTTCCTAAGAGATGCTTCGTTTCCTGAGCGATGACCCGCACTGGTCTGCCCCCTTCCAGGGAAGCCACAGTACTGGTAGCTCAGTCAGCCTCTGTGGCTCCCCATGTCAAATATTTTATCAAAATCTCATGTTATCAGCCATTCAGTTGTTGAGCCAGTTTAAAAAATGTAATTTCTGGACCCAGGAAAGCTGCAGGCTGCCTCGAAAATCTCACTTTGGCTTCAGATTTCAACTTGAAATCCCATGAATGAATTTCCTGACAAGCCACAAAATCAGCTCACTTTGGGTTCATCTCTGTCTTCTCCGGCCAACCTCTGAGGCAAGAGGCCAGTTCCATCAGCTGGGAGGAAAACGAGCAGCTGGCTCACGCCAGAGCCTTCCAGCAGGGAAACGGCCAGTGTGGGTGCCATTCCAGCTCCATCCAGTCCCTCCTGCAGATGCTCATGGCAGCTACGTGGGGAGATGGGCAAGGAGTAGTTAAAAAAATAAAGCAATATGGAAAGTGTTACAATCGCTGCACTTGCATCTAATAAAGCACACATGGGCCTGAACATGTGTGTGAAAAGTAGGAAGAAAAAGCCAAAGGTTCAGGGATTCCTTTTTCTCCACACCCTTGCCAGAACGTATTATTTGTATGCTTTTTGATGATAGCCCTTCTGACTCGTGTGAGGTAGTATTTCATCATGGTTTTGGTTTGCATTTTCCTGATGATTGCTGTTGCTAAACGTCTTTTCCGATGCTGAAGGGGAGGGAGATGGAGGATGGGCAAAAAGAGTGGAGGGGGAGTGGTCCGTGACACTGTAGGAGTGGATGGTGACGGGCGGTTATTAGAATCAGTGGTGCTGTCGTGTTGTCAGATACAAAAATGTCGGATCACTATACCATCCACTCGAAACTCATGTAGCTACTATCATAGTGTATATACACTATACTTACATTTTACAAAAGAAAAAAAGGCTAATGGCGGTTTCTTAGGTTGTAGGGTATGGCATGGGTTTATAGTTTCTTGTGTTTTGCAGAATTTCTGCAAGTTGCTTATATTGGTTTTATAAAGGAAACATTCAAATGTATAAGTTTTCTTTTATGTTTTTGCTGCCTATGTTTGGGAAAGTAACTTAGAATTGTCATCATTTTGAACATGTGGAATATATCAGGTTTAAAACCCCCACAACCCCAGCGTCATGCTGAATGGCAGGGCAGTGCGGGGGGTGAGTGGCAGCTCACAGCCCATGTGGCACTGAAGGAACAAGTCCGTCCTAACAAGAGATGGCCTATGCTGAGAGTAGAGTTAAGGAGAATATCATCTCTTTGAGTATATGATAGGTATGTATCAATCGGTAGGTATATGTTCATAAATATACACATATACACTCAGACTGACTATGCACACATATATGTGCATGTTATTTATGTTTATTTATCCCAATTCTTTTTTTTTTTAAGATTTACTTATTTATTTATTTTCAGAGAGAGGAGAAGGGAGGGATAAAGAGCAATGTATGGGGACCTGGCCCGCAACCCAGGCATGTGCCCCGACTGGGAATTGAACCGGGACCGCCTGGTTCCCAGCCCATGCTCAATCCACTGAGCTACACCAGCCAGGCTATTTATCCTAATTCTTATTAGTCCACCCCCCTTCATAAGATACATAGGAGTGCTGAAGCATTGGGAAGCACACGATGTGTAATAATGGATAGATATTAAATAGGCATTACAATATGTACGTTGAAGTACAGTTTTATGTGTGTATTTTTGTTTAACAGAGTGGAGTTGTATATACATAAGTCTTCATGGAAATACACAGAATAATATTGATTTTTTTGGTGATTATATTGTGAATTGTTTTCCTTTATTGTATCTGCAAAATTTTTCTGATGCACATATGCGAGTGTTTACCTAAAAAGTCATAAGATTCTAGTTAAATTTGGAAACTTTCAAGTGCCCTTTGTAGGGTGGGGAAGGATCCAGCGGAGGGAGAGGCAGTGCTGCAGAAACACACTGCTGGCCTTTGTTTTCCAAAGGGTCACTGAGTCGTACTCTTCAAAACACAGCTCTCTCTCCTGCAAGCAGATACTACAGTGAAAGAACTTCGCATGTTGTACTGATCTTTCGCTAAAACGGTGTGTTTTATTTTCTATCAGGTTTATAGATTATCAGTCCCCACTTCTTTCCTTGTCTTGACATGGAAAACTCATCATTTTTTTTTCAATGGCACGTGATTTCTTCTCAGTGCTCAAATGTTCCAGTCTACATGGATGGACAGGGAGACATCATCCAGTGTGTACATTTACCTATTTATCAAACCAAACGATGGCAGAAAAGCATCTTAGAGAGCAAATAGGTATTATTTCATGTATTCAAATTCATTTCTTTAAAAAATGCTTTCTGATTATAAACATGGAAAATAGAGAAAACTATGAAAAGCACAGAGAAGTTTAACGAGAATAAAAATTACGCATAATTACCGCACCTTAGAAAAAACCACCGTAAATACAGTGGTAAGTTGCCTTATAGATACTTAGCCTTTATGATCACTCACTACCGTTGATGATAGTTACTGAGGTGTGTGTTATGCAGCGCTGTGCTCCAGGGAAAAGTTTGGAAGCAGAACGGACATGATTCTGCCCCCTTACTAACTGGCTAATTAGCCGGGCATCTGTGTGTGTGTGTCGGGGGGGGGGGTGTTGGGAGGTACGCGAGAAGCAGTGGAAAGCAAAACAGGTGAGTATTTCGGCAGTTCAGTGTGAGAAGTATCGTGATGGGGGAAATGTAGTCTCTCTAAAAAGTGTGTGCGTGTGTATGTACACTTGGCAGATTTTTAAAAAGTAAATTGGCATTCTGTGTCATCCCCCCCCCACTTAATGTTATATTAACCAATGGCATTGGATATGACCATATTATATTATGTTCCATTGTAATGTCATATCATAAATCATACCATATTATGTCACATGATATCATATGAATGAATCTTGATCTAACCATTCCTTGATTATTGGGTCTTTGGGTTGTTTATGATATTTATAACATAAAGAATGCTACAATGAACATCCTTGTATACCATGAAATTTTGTCATCTTCCCCAGCCTTTTTTCCCAAAAACTCATTCCAAAACATAGAAAGACTGATTAAATGTGTGAAATGAAGCTTTTCCAGGCTGCAGAGACACTCTGCCAAGTCGGCTTCCAGGGGGTCATGCCAGCTACCACCCAGGGTCTCCTTGCTGGTGGAATATTTTATGTCTGCTCCTGAAACCTGTGGGCAGCATCCAAGGGAACACACCCTGTGCCCAGTCCTTTATGGCAGGTGCTGCTGGCCCGGGCGCTGTTGATCATTGATAAAGCAAACAGAGCTGAGTTCCATGTATCACGGAGCAATGTCAGCAGCCCTGTGGGCTCAGAGCCTCTCTGTGCATTCAGAACGGGAAAGAGTGCAGGCCAAAATAACCAGAGAGCCATGTCGCTGCAGTTTTTTTAGTTAATGTTTTACTTTTCAATTACAGTTGACATACACCATGATATTAGTTTCAGGTGTTTGACCCAGTGATTAGACACTTGTATATTAAGTGACCACCCCGATGACTGGCGTCAGGCACGGAAGGCAGGAAGGACCGCCGCTGACCGGAGACAGTAAGTTCTTGGCACTTGGTGCCAGAATAAAAATTGGGTTATGCGAACCCTGCTAAAGTTGTGTGTTACCTGCCTCCCAGGAATTAGGATCGATCCTTTAGAGCTGACTTTTCAGAGTTGTGGGTTTTATAGCAATAGGAATTAGAAAATTTCCCTCGTAGTTGAGACATATCAATTTAATCCACAAAGATAAATGATGTTTTTTGGAAATTAAATGAGAGACTTCTTTGCCAGGGAAAGCTGTGTGAACAAGATGATGAGACGTTTGTACGAGCACACTTTCAGTTCCGAGGACTTTGACTCTTGTGTTCTGTGGGCTCATCTAGGGCGTGATGATGAGCTGCACCTCCTTCAGCTGTTGGGCTGACCATCCTTTATGACCGCCTTCTCATTTGTTTTACATTTTTATAAACCCTGCCCTTCAGTTTAGTAATGTGAAAGCTTTATGTGGCCCCGTCCAGTGAAGAGAAACAAATGGCAGACACCTCACCGTTGTTCCATGTCCTTTTTGCCAAGCAGAGGTCCTGTTTTCAGGGCTGGTCCTCAGGCTTGACATGGGAATGAGAGCCCTTTCTGCGTGGGGAGAAAGCGCTCAGCTGCGGATGGCTGACCCGGGTGGGCTTGGGGCGGCAGAGCTCTGCATGTTGGGGGGCCTCTGCCTTGTGCTTGGGGTTTGAAAATGCTTCTCTTGCCACCGTATCCAGTAGCGGGTCACTGCTCTCTGAGAGCAGTGCATTCCCCTGGAATTACCTCTTAACTAATTTTTCTGGTGCTTAATCATCATAAGCCTTATTTCTAGGCAGGGTAAGAAAGTGTTGATGGGGTTTCTTTTATCAGCAATAACATAAAGTCCCTGGAGACTGTTGAATCAATTCTCATTAGACATTGATTCCTAGGACTAAGAACTCACCAGTTCCCTGCTGCTCTGGGTCAGGTTAGCATTTAGGTGGGCTGTGTAGAGACCCTCAAAGTTAATGCACTCTAGACCCTGGTCATTTTAGTATGTCGTAAATATGTGACGTTCTGTAGCAACAGTGTGTGTTTTGCATCTTAGGGAAAAGACAGAGGGGCCAGGATTGGCTACGGCACAAACCAGGGCCCGTCTGACTATTATACTCCCATCCCGAACCACCCCACAAAACCAAACAAAAAGGGAATTGGGGACAGGAATTTGAATGTCCTGGGTAGCATGCTTTGGAACTATTAAAAAGTGTGCTGTAGCCGGCTCATGTGTTAGTGGGTGGGAGTAGATTGTTTCCTTTTGGAGAGCAATGTGACTGATAACTATCAACATTACAAACGGGTGCAGCCTCTCACCTAGCAGTTTCATTATCTCTAAGAATCACCTACGCATATATGTCACTCATTCAAAATGAAATGTGTCTGAGGTTGTAACTGTAATGTTGTTTAAAATATACACCAGTAAGTTATTGGAAAAATAAACTGCAGTCCATCTGGACAATAGAATGCTATATTGTCGTGAAAAAGAATGGGAAGTGCTCTATACTGATGGACAAAGAGCTCCAAGGTATGTTACATAAAAATAAGGTTCAGGACAATGGAATGATATAATTTTGTAAAAAAGGAACAAAAAAATGAAAAATGCAGGAGAGAGAGAGACAGAGAAAGAGAGAGGGAGAGAGAGAAGTGAGACAGGAGGAGGAAGGGAGAGAGATTTGTGCATGTGTGAAGTACGTCTGGAAGAACACGCGTGAGTCACGAAACTTTGAGGGGGGAGGAACTGAGTAGCTAAAGGACAGGATTAAGGGGACACCTTTTATTGTGAGCTTCCTATGCTTTCTGAATTTTGAAGCATGCCATCATAAAGCCTAGTCGAAGCACTTGTACGTGGAGAAAAACATTCATAAGTGTCTTAATTGCTTGGGTGTTGGATAAATACTAAGGTTTAGTATTCCTTGTCCCTAGACTTTAAAGTAATGCTATTATACATATACTTGGAAGAAGCATTGTTTGTGACGGTCTACTTTTACTTTTAAACAGGAAGAGAGGAATACTCATTTATATATTACTGTCCATCACTGAACTTTGAACACATTTAAGTAGAGTTTATTAAGATTTCGCTGGAACTTAATTCTTTTCCTTTCATGGGGTGTTTTTGTTAGTTTTATAAAGTCTTGCCTGGAAGAGTCTCCAGGGTAGTTTGGTTGAGCCCCCAAAAAGGCCGCTCAGAGAAATTCAAGGATGTGCATCACGTCCACAGCTCGGCAGGGATGCCAGCCGGTTTGTGTTTTATTTGCTTCCCGTAAGAGTGTATCTCTGACCCAAGAAATCACAATTATGCCCATGCATTTAATCTCATTCCAAAGACCTGCCAATTTAACAGGAGTTTCATCAGCAAGCCAGAAGCGGCGAGTACCTGCCAGTCCTCAACTCAAAGGCCTCTCAGATGTTCTGGAACTCAGAGTTACTAAAATGATTCGGTCAATTAAAATTTAATCAAAAGAGAGACCTTAGATTAAAGGAAAATTAATATAAAATAGATGGGGAGTAATTAAATCTTTAAAACTTGAGTTAGTGTTAAATAATTCTTCTTATGATTGTGAAACTTAATATGACATCAATATAATTAAGAGAAGAAACTATAAGAAGCGTTAATAATCTGGCGATAAAGGCTATGACCCCATTGGTGGGGGGTGAGAAGATGCATGATGATATGGACATATCTTTGGGTGCTGTTTTATCCTTTAGGGTGCTAGAGAAAATGATTAAAGTGTTTAAAGTATGCAAATAATTGCTTTAAAAATTTAAAAGACGACATGTTACATTTGCATTACCGGAGAAAGAGAAAAAGGGTCCAGGGAAGCCTTATCCCTAGAGGAAGAGATTCTGGGGGTGGTAGGAGAAGCAAGAGCAACAAGAAAGCACGAGATAAGCCCTGGCTGGCGTAGCTCAGTGGATTGAGCGCAGGCTGGGAACCAGAGGGTCCCGGTTCGATTCCCAGTCAGGGCACATGCCTGGGTTGCGGGCCAGGTCCCCAGTGAGGGCCATGTGAGCGGCAACCATACATTACTGTTTCTCTCCCTCTCTGTCTCCCTCCCTTCCCCTCTCTCTAAAAATAAATAAATAAAATCTTAAAAAAAAAAAAAGAAAGCACGAGATAAAATGGCACAAGAAGATCGACTTTATTATCCCAGTTGATGTGAATTTGTTAAAACTCCTTTATGTAAAAAAAAAAATAATAAAGACCCTCAAAGTTAATAAAAAAGCAAAGTTGGTCTTATTACCAGAGATCCACCTAAACAAAGTAACGTGGCAAAAATAAAAATAGAGAAAAGAACATTGTGGTTGGCAGAATTTTAAGCTGTCCCTCCAGGTTCTGTCCCATCCGACCCCCCGGGCTGGGGCGCCACCCTGCGTGTGTCTCTCCTGGTGCTGATGTTGTGTGATACAGCACAGCCGACTGTGAGAGAAGGAGCTTACCCGCCTGGGCCTGACCGAATCCTGTCGCCCTATAAAAGCAGAGAGTTTCCTCTGGCTGAAAGCAGAAGGCGAAGCCAGAAAGGTTGAAAGTATGAGCGGCTGTTTCCCGCCCTTGGCTATTGTAAATAGCACTGCTATCAGCATTGGGCTGCGTAGGTTCTTTTGAATGGGTGTTTCAGGATTCTTAGGGTATAATCCCTGGAATGGAATCGCTGGATCAAAAGGCAGTTCCATTTTTATTTTTTTAAGGAATTTCCATACTGTTTTCCACAGTGGCTGCACCAGTCTGCATTCCCACCAACAGTGCACCAGGGTTCCCTTTTCTCCACATCCTTGCCAGCATTTGTTGTTTGTTGATTTATTGATGATAGCCCTTCTGACAGATGTGAGGTGGTATCTCGTTGTGGTTTTAATTTGCATCTCTCCGACGGCTAGTGTTGCTGAGCATCCTTTCATATGTCTCTGGGCCCTCTGTATGTCCTCCTTGGAGAAGTGTCTGTTCAGGTCCTGTGCCCATTGTTTAACTGGATTGTTTGTCTTCCTGGTGTTGAGTAATAACAGTTTTTTTATATATTTTGGAGAGCAATGGAGGAAAAATTGGGACAACCATAATAGAACAGTAAAATAAAAAAAGTTTTAAAAAAATTTAAAAAAAAAGTGTGAGAGGTATTTGACAGGAGAGATTTTTACCTCACCGGCCTAGGCATTAGGATTTTTGAGAGCTGCCCAGGTGACACTAATGTAAAGCCAGAGTTGAGGATCGTGCTCTAAATTATTCTTTGCAAATAAATGCTAAAAAAAAACCCCTTGATATAATGGATTATTTTCCAGAAAAATAGAAATTTGGGGGGGATAAAATTAACTACAAATGTGATACATGATCTGAGTACATCACCGATCTTGAAATAAATATGTCAAATGACAACTTCTCACAAGGCAAGGGCGTTCTATAGCCCAGGAGATAAAAGTCCATGCCAGGGGTGCTTTCAGTATAGGGCATCTAATAAGGCTGAGACCCAAAGCTTAGAGTCTCTACGTAAGAATGCATTAGAACCACTCCCTCCCCATCCAATTACAAAGAATGAGATTTAGCAACAATCTAGGACCAAAGGGGAAAGTGAAAAAGATCTTCTCTGATCTGTCCTAAGAATTTCTAACCATCAGGCAACCACCCTTGTATTTGCTGCCCAAGTTTCAATGACCTGTGTGGCATCCGCACCCACAAAGGTGAGTACAGAAAGGGGTCCCAGGCCGGTACTGCTCCTTGATGCCTAAAAGAAGCCAAGACAAAGTCTTACGGGAGGGGCCTACCTTCATTCTAGGATCTAACAAATTTCTGCAGGGAAAGTTTCAGTATGAGCAGTAAATCATGTAAAATCACTAATCACTTAAGGAAACAAGGTACTGTAAGCCAGGGGAACCAGAACTAGGTCTGTAGAACATAGAGACTCAGGAATGAACCCTACAGAGTATAAAATAATGCTGACTGTGCTACAGAAATCAGGCAGATATCAGAAGATGAATAAAGGACAAAAATTTAAAGAGGAAAAGAGCTTGTTAGGATAAAATACATAATGATTTAAATAAAACCCTAATCAGTATATTACATAGCAAATTAAACATAACCCAAGAGAGAATTAGTACACTGTGGAATGAATTTTTGAAGTCTGGAATGCAATAGAGAAAAACAGAGATGAAACCATGAGAGTTCAAGAGCCAAAGAGAGGGTGGAGTGAGGAGGCTCACCAAGAGTTCCAGAAGGCAAAAGAGAGAAAGAATGGGATAGAGACACTATTTGAAGAGATATTGGCTGGGAATTTCCAACAATTGATGAAAGACTCCAATCAAAATTTTCAGGAAGCCCACAGTTTCCAAGCAGGTTAAATAAATCTACAGCTGGATTCATATTAGTGACGGGGGAGGACACCGAAGACTAACAGGAGATCCCGAAAGCAGCCAGAGGTTAAGAGGTGTAATTCAAAGGCGTATCAGCCAGACCGACACTCGATTGTCAATTGCAGTGGAATAATACCTTAAAAATGTGCAGAGAGCTATTTCAGGATAGAGTTGGGAGGCTTTGGTAATGGAATGGACATGGGATCATGGAGGAAGCATTCAAGAGCACCTGTCATTTCTGGGGTGCCCAAGATACCTTCATGGAGGTAAGGGATACTTAAAGAGAGCCAGGTTTGAGGGAGATTTGCTTTAGACAAGGTAAATCTGAGATGCTTGGAGACATCCGAAAGAAGATGAGTTTCCTTTTCCCTCCCCTGATCGGGCTCACATACGCTATCTCGTCTAAAAACATATTACAAGGAACTCAGTCAAGTGTCTCGTTGACATTGACTTATGACACGGGGTGGGCAAAAGTAGGTTGATCATTATGAGTACGTGAAATGCAGGGCTTATTCTTGTATTATTATTTATTAGTTATTGTAGGATTTGTTTGTATTGCCACTGTGAGTCTACTTGGGCCCAGCCCTGTATTTTTATGGCGATCCTTCGTTCTATGAGACATGAAATTCCTTTGCCATGAATTGATTCTGAGCTGCGGGTCCGTCTCTTCTGTGTGACTTTGGACGAAGGAAGTCAATGTTTAGGGACCTCAGTTTCCTCATCTGCATCGTGGCAATGGCAGCATGCAACTCGCCGAGGTGCTGTGAGCACTGAAAGACATATGTCACATCTGGAAAACCTTTTCCGTAGAAACTGTCACACATTTCATTTATTTATTTATTTATTTATTTATTTATTTATTTATTACTCTTTTGGCCTAATGATTTATTTTAAATTTATTTTTATTTTTTATTGTATTTTTCCATGACCATTTAACCCCCTTAGACCCCTCCCCCCCCCAGCAATCACCACACTGTTGTCCATGTCCGTGGGTCCTTTTTCCTCCATCCCTCCGCCCCCTGATCTCCCCGCTAATAGCAGTCAGCTTGCTCTCTATCTACGAACCTGTCTCTATTTTGTCGTCAGTTCGGTTTGTTCATTAGATTCCACACAGGAGAGAAATCATATGGTGCTTGTCTTTCTCTGACTAAAATGCTACACGTTTTAGTTAGTGATTCCTGACACCTCAGAATCAGCCTTTTTCCCCCCATGTGCTTATTAGCCACCTGTTTCGTTAACTGCCTGTCTTGAATTTTATCAGGCTTTGATTTCAAGCTTTGTATTTAAGTAGAATCGACCGTCTTCTCTTCTCTTTTGAAGAGTGGATTACCATCGACTGGAATCAGAGCTCTGGGTGCCTGTCCCCTGAGACTGCTGACGGAGGTCTGCAATTTCACATCCAAGTTCTTTCTGGGCCCCGAGACGTGATTTGGCTCAGGTGAGCCACGTGAAGCAGTACCGGGCCACCTGTGTGCTTTTTTGTTTCAACTAATTTTATCTCTTGTCTTGGGTTCCACTTTCTTATTTTAACTGGAAAATAGTCTCTTCAGTAGAGAAGATGGAAGAAAAAAAGATGTGGAAGAGTTCTGAATTCCCACTAGCATCTGTTAGCTAGCATTACACCATCTGCCCCTAGCGAGGCCGCTCTGTCTCACTTCTATTGCCCTGGAACATAATTTCAGACACAATTTATTTTTAGTGTTTGAGCTCATCAGGAGCTCTTCTGTATATGTTCTTATAGATCTCTGCCATTTATTTTTTTGTGTTCTTTTATCTTCACTATATATTTGTCAAAAATGTGCCTTCTTCCATCTTTAGTTTGTGCTTCTGGGATTGTTGCTCTTTCAAAGGATGCCCAGGGGCAGGAGGTTTTGCTGGGCTCTGCTCCGATTCCAGTGCATTTCCTTTCGCAGCAAAACTGCGGGTTTTCATGGCCGAACTCGCTCTGGTCAAACTACCCGCCAGCAGGCGTGCGGGGGAGTGTGTTGGAGGTGGGGCAGAGGGAGCAGCCCCCAGCTGAAGCACACACAGACTTCCACTGTTCTTACCTGAGGGTCGGCAGTTTTATTTGAATACATGCTTCTGATTTGCTGTGTGCCTTTGGTCCATTTCCAGAGTCTGGCAACAGCTAGTTTTGACAAATTTCTTTGGAGTTTTACCTTGTCTTCCCTAGTCCACCAAGGTGGGCAGGCTGAATCGAGCACTGGTGATAGCAGGTATAAAAGAGATAGGAGCCCTGGCTGGTGTAGCTCAGTGGATTGAGCGCAGGCTGGGAACCAAGCGGTCCCGGTTCGATTCCCAGTCAGGGCACGTGCCTGGGTTGTAGGCCGGGTCCCCGTGAGGGCCATGTGAGAGGCAACCATACATTGCTGTTTCTCTCCCTCTCTTTCTCTCTCCCTTCCCCTCTCTCTAAAAATAAATTAAATATATATATATATAAAGAGATAGGAAAAAGGCCCTGGGTCCAGGGGACCAAGCAGGAGTGGGTGTCAGCTTCCTGGGCCCCCACACACCTCCCGTCCCCAGTCCCAAGACAGGCTGCCCTCTTGATCTTGGCATCATTTCTGGTAACTGATGGGGCCAGCAGCAGATGTGACAGTGACCCGCTGTTCCAGTCCCCCATCGCTGGCCCGGGGAACTCAGAGAATCAGAGGGTTTGGGTCTTAGAAGTAAGTGGAAAGCGAAACCCATTCATCCCACAACATGACCACAGTTCGGTATATGTCTGTCCTGCATCTCCCCACCTCCCCCCGAAACAGCCCTCACACCCAAAGTGGGGATCACTCCTCACTGAGCATTCATTCCCGAGACCCTCTTGTAAAAAGCACAAGCCCAATTAATAAAGCAATTATTTCATTTTACTTCAGGAGGCAAAGTCAAGGAATAGCATGCAGTGAACTGTTCTTGCCGATGACGGTGAGATTGTACTTTTTCCTTTATTTCCCTAATCATAGCCTTCGTAGTTCCACCAAACGGAACTTTAAAAAATCCATACAGCTTTGCCGAGGAACGGTATTACGTAAAGACAGCACTGTGCCTAAGTTAAACTAGCGTGACCAGCTCGTGTATCAGGTTAATGCTGTTGACATCACACACAGCGTGGGCAAGAGGAGGTTTACAGCTGTTTGTGTGGAAAAATACATGCAGGCTCTGGTGATTACAGTAGCTTTATTAACTCAAAATCATAAACTCTGGGCTTCACATACTTGCAACTGTAAACTTACTTTTGCCCAGGCCAGGAAATTGGTTTGTGTTTCTTCTGGCAAAGTTACAATGTAAGGGAATGGAGTATTCCGGGGCACCTGTGTTGGTTTAGCCAGAACAGGTTGCTGCTAACAAGACAGAAGCAGACGGTGCCTTAAATGGGAGCTTATGTAAGCTACCTTCATCAGTGCTGGTTTTAAACAATTGCATTTTTTAGGAGGCAAGTTGTACACGGGATCTTCCTTCTGAAAAGCAACTCCTTCCCCCTCGCAAGGGGTCCGCTGTGCAGCCAGGAACCGCGAGGGGAGGAGAAGCGTCCCTTTGATGATTGCTACGCTTTTAATGTCATGCTAAGTGGAACAGCCCTTTGCAATCTCTCAAACACAGCAGTTTCCTCTTCTCGTTCAAATCTAAGCCTACAAACGTTTCCCTAACTACCGTTCGGATCCAAACTGTTTATCTGGCAGACCTGTGCAAGTTGAATTCTGGAAGGAAATCTCGCTTTTAAAAAACATCTTAGAACACTGTGTCCAGGGTTGCAGTCCAGGACCACGAGTCCCACGCATTTTGTTTTCCAGGCAGTTTTTCTTGAATTTTTTTTTTTCCCTGAAGAAGCTAGACTGGTGCTTTTTGCTGGAGGAGAATGGTGGTAGGGACCCAGAGATCCCAGGGACCCACAGATCCCAGGGACCCTCACACATTTCCCCAATGATATTTACTTTATTCGTTTGTACCCCAGTCTTACTTCAGAGAGGATGGGAGGCGGCTTGCAACTGTGATGTAACTGCAACTCAGCAGAAGAGCAGGCAGAAGGAAAGAGTGAGAGACAGGAAGAGATTCACTGTCATTAATACCCTAGGCAGGGGAGTCCAACCTTTTGGTGTCTCTGGGCACCCCTGGAAGAAGAAGAGTTGTCTTGGGCCACACATTAACTACATTGTGACACATAATCACACACAAAAAAATCTCATAGTGTTTTAAGTAGATTTACGATTTTGTGTAAATTTAATTTTACAGCCATCCACAGCCATCCTGGGCTGCGTGCGTCCTGAGGGCTGTAGGTTGGATGCCCCCGAGTGTGAATTGTTGCACAGTCCTATCACTCAAAGCCCATTTTCCTCCAGTGTTCTGGGAATCCAAGCAGGAAAGGAAAGTGTTGAGTCTGGATGGCTGAACTGGCTTTGAGGAGCAAGATCAGTCCCAACCCTCTCGGCTCCTGGCCTTGCTCTCTGCAAATTTCCAGATTTGGACTTTGCACTCGCCCTTCCATGGCTGGTGGAGGCATCTCCTGTCAGAGGGCCACAAACAGCATCTTTCAGTTCTACTCCATCACGTCTGGTTTTGTAGTCGGCTACCTCAACAAGGCACGTTCTCCTCTTCTGCCGTGAGATATCTACTTATCGTCAGCTCAGTCGGCCACCTGTCTGGCAGTGGGGCCATGAGTGGGGAATTGCAAAGAATGAAAGGCCAGCGGTTCAGGTAGGCCCAAGGCATCAGGGTATTTGGAGGTGGTTGCATGGATGGAGCAGCAGGTTAAAATGATTACTGTACGGTTATATTTCATGAACAGAGGATGCGTGGACTTTCTCAAAAGAGTTCACAAGGCTGGTTATATACAATATAGTATAGCATAATAATAGAGATACTTAATGTGTAACCGCCTAATTCACTGGGGTTCAAACTGCAAATCTACCTTTTTTTTTTTAGCTATATGATCTTAAACAAGTAACAATTCCTCAGAGCTTCAGTTTGCCCATCTGTAAGATGGCTACAATAACGCCACCTCTCTCTGGGTTGTTGTGAGGGTAGGATTATGCACATAAAAAGTTTAGGCATTACCTGACACACGGTAAACCGCCCCCCACCCCCGCCATAAATGTTAGCAATTGTATCTAAACTCCTGAACTTGTTGTTGCATTGTAACTCCACATTTTCATCGTTGGAGGAACTGACAGCCAGTGAAAAAGGAATGAAAGTGACTGTCAGTCTGTTGGAAAACGATTCAGAGATGGGAGTAACCCAGAAACGCTATTGATCCTGTGTTCTCTGAGTTCAAGCTTTTTCATGCGTCCAGTGCAGGGATGGAGACGGAGCATCTGTAAAGTCTGTTCTCTTGTGGAAATTCTCTGTGGGCGAACGGGTGCTGTTTGCTAGTCCAGAGAGATGCACCCCCCGCCCCCGAGAAAGGCCTCAGTTGTACTCGAAAAGGGGTGGGGACCGAGGACTCCGGTGCGGTTAACCTCTAAAGACATTGGTCCAGAGACTCCCCTACCCAGGATGTTCCGGTGGTTGGGACGGAGGGCCGAGGGCATCCCTAAATCTTGGGGAATCAGGGCCTCATGTTTCAGAGCCCTGAACTGTTGACCGTGAGCCTGACTTGGAATTACTGTGCAGGAACCCAGACTGTTTCTGGCCAAGGTGCTGGGTATCAAAGTCCAAAGTTACTGGACTTGGAAATGATTCCTGTGTCAGAGTGGTGGAATTGCGAATGATTGGTTGATTTTTTCAACTAGTTTTATATTATAAAGCTATAATCTCAATCTTGTGGAAGAATCTGTGCTTACGACAAACAAAGCAATGGTAAATTAATACATTGATGTACAAATAATGACGTAACTTCATGTGTGAGAGGGGCCTCCTATCGTCTAGATGTGGTGGCAATGGAAACAGAAAAAGCGCAGTTTGTGTTCGAAAAGGCCGGCGTTTGAATCCAGCTTCAGCACTTCCTGAGTGGCCAGTGCCTGGACATGTCATTGCTCAGAACACCAGTCTCCTTATCTGAAAAATGGGCGATCTTACCTGATGTAACAGATGTGCAGACTGAATGAGACCACGTGTGTGAACTGCCTGACAAAGCTGGTTTTCATCCCTCCTCCCCCTCTCCTGGCAGCGGGGGTGGGGGGTTGGAGGGTCAAGGTGGGGAATTGATGGTGTGAGGGGTGACCTAGGGACAGATCACCAAGACTAGTGTGAGAAATGGGAACAACTTTCGCTCTGTTTTCACTTAAGCCTACCTGGTCATCCATCCATCCGTCCTTCACCTTATTTATTCATATATGCATGTATTCATTTATTCATTTATTCACTTATTCATTCAGCCCTTTTTATTGAGCATTGTGCATGAAAATATGATCCATTAAAACCTTAAAGCTTAGTTCTAGAATCAAAGATACTAGAAGGCGAATATATATGTGTATATGTGTCTATTTCTATTTCTACAAATTACTTCTTGTATTAAAAATAAAAGCGATATCTTTCCATGTGATCTGGCTCAGTTGCTCAGCGTTTACTGCTTACTTTACCAATAATCTGCGTT
Source organism: Micronycteris hirsuta (assembly GCA_004026765.1). Lineage (NCBI taxonomy): Eukaryota > Metazoa > Chordata > Mammalia > Chiroptera > Phyllostomidae > Micronycteris > Micronycteris hirsuta. The sequence continues at coordinate 152,553 of PVJI01002106.1, forward strand.
CTCATATTATGTAGTAGAAATTAACATCTTCAACATCAGTTATTATAGGTCTCTGGAGAATAAACCGAAGAATAGGTCTGCGAGGATCATATCTCAGCAATTACATGCCGTCCTTACTGTACGCCTTCACTGTCTTCCATGTCCTGTGTTCTCTCGGGGGGCAGTGTGTGGTGCTGAGCCATTCTTGCTCTTTTAGATTTTCTCTTCAGCTGTGCATTTAAGTTGCTCTCTTGGGTCAGTGCCTGACATTTCACCTGAGAGTGCCCCCTGGTGCGCTCAAAATGGCAAAATATTTTCATCCTTCTCTAGCTTGTTTCTCCTGATTAATTTTCAGCTCTTAATTACCATCAAGAACAACTCAGGTTCTATTCTGTTAGTTTCACTTCAGAAAGAAACTTTATTGTTATTATTTTTTTTAAAGATTATTTATTTTTAGAGAGAGGGGAAGGGAGAGAGAAAGAAAGGAGGAGAAACATCAATGTGTGGTTGCTTCTCACGTGGCCCCCTACTGGGACCTAGCCCGCAACCCAGACGTGCTCTGACTGGGAATCGAACCGGTGACCCTTTACTTTGCAGGCCATTGCTCAATGCACTGAGCCACACCAACCAGGGCAGAAAGAAACTTAAAAAAACTCTTTGCAAAGTATTTTAAGCAGTATAAAGAGATTTTTTGTGGTGTGCATGATAATATAGCAGGTAAGAAATTTCTGGCACGAGTTCCAAACGAAAGGACAATAAAATATCATGCAGTGACCATTCAGGAAAGAGGCTGCAGTGTGAGGCTCCTGGTGACCTTGTTATTCTAGCCTGAAAGTGAAAATAAAGAACCTCTCTGTTCCCTAAGAGCCATTTCTATTGTTATTAAGTTGTTATAGATAAATTCTCAATATCTATTCGAGGCCTTTGCCTCCCCTCTTTAGGAACTGGACGCAGGCTGTCTTTTGCTCATGGCAAAGTGTTCTTAAGATGTCCAACTAATGCCAAGGTCAGTCTGAGGCCCGGCTGTGTAAGAAACCCTTACTTCAGGGTCAGTCCGGAGGTACAAATCATCCAGAAGAGCTCCTGGACTCTCAAGAAGTCGTCACGAAACTCTTTCAAGAGGAAGGTAGAATTCTCTACGCTGCTTAGAGAATTACGGCAAGGATAAACATCTTGGGTCACGTTTATACAGACGTTTTCTAGCTTTCAGAGGAAAAAGAATAGCTGTACTTACTGCATGTGATAATAAACAGTCAGTTTATAAGTTCATAATGCTTTAATATTATATCTTTTCAATCACTATAAACTTTAAATAAATTTATAATAAATTCATCTTTTCAATGAAGTCTGAGGCATGGGGTAACAATTTGATAAAGTTTTTTATGTACAAGGACAAAGTTGGAAACTATTTTTTATAATTTGTTTCATGTCTTCCCAGAAATCCCTTACGTGGACATGTTACATATTAAATTAAATTCTGTTTCATTGAATTGATTAACATTATGACCCGATTGGATTTAACCTTCGTTAGATATATATTTGTGGATCCCAGAGACCTCCAGGTGAACTTATTTGGATGATTTCTTATACATTCCTTAAGACCATTTGCTGGATGCTATGCAACTCTGAATTGCACTAAAAGAAGAAAAAAGCATTTAATCAAACTAAATGTGATTTCTCTCCATTTAAACTTTGAATTCTTACATTTGGAGCTACTTAGTGATTTGCTATTTGGTCTTCTTCCCCTACCCCAAATCAGTGCAGCTTTAGTTTTCTTAGTTACGGCGATAAAGAATATTTTTAAAATCTCAGCTCTTCGCTCTCTCTACTAGATATTTGTCCCGGTTGGGCTCAGTCAGAGAGACAGCTCCAGGAGGGGTCTGTACAGAGACGTACTGCGCAGAACCGGCGGGCATGGGTGTGGGAGCTGCACGGATAAGTGTGCAACCCCAGGGCAGGCCGTCCCTGAGGGCAGGCTTGACCCTCGTGCACAAGCTGAAGCTGCTCCCTACAGCCCCCCCACCTTCCTCTGGGAAGCCTCTGTTCTGCTCTGAAATCCTTTCAACTCATTGACTCAGTGCACCCAAATGATCTAAAGCAATCTCCCTTACAAAAGTAACTGATTATGAAGTTTAATCACATCTACAAAATGACCTTCCTAGTAACACACAGACTAATGTGCAAATCCCTGCAAATCATAGCCTAGCCAAGTTGACACTCAAAAGAGACTGTCACCATATTTAAATGTAAAAAAATCTCAAATTCAGCAAAACTAATATGCATCGTTGTGTGTGTTTGCTTTCAGTTGAAACCAGTTGTTCCGTTAGTGTGCAATGGAGTGAGAGTAAATGTTCAGGCCCCTCCTGTCTTGGGTGGGGGAGGGTATTAAAGAAGTGATATGGGTGGTTGTCACCAAGCTTGTCTGTCCTGCAGCCACGGCAGGCAGGCAGGCAGTTGGATGGCTCCAGGCCTTCCAGGTAAGTCCACGGCCGTCTATTCTATCTTCTCTAGCTCCTCAAAACTCGCCTTCCTGAAGGGCTCCGCGGAGTAAGTCAAGAGGGCTTTCCTTGGCTGGTGCTTAGAGTGTGTCTGTTGCTGAGCAACGATCCCCAACAGCTGGGCCTAAACCCAGATGCTTGAAAAGCCAGGGGAGGGCGCCCTGAGTTTTACCAAGAATGCCTCTGATGTTACAGGAGTGGCTCCCCACTCATCGCCAGAAAAA